>CAUYNB010048996.1:0-12182 GCA_963574225.1 Lagothrix lagotricha | reverse complement strand
GTTCAAGACCAGCCTGGCCAACATGGTGAAACCCCGTCTCTACTAAAAATACAAAAATTAGCTGGGCATGGTGGCGCACGCCTGTAATTCTAGCCACTCGGGAGGCTGAGGCAGAATTGCTTGAACCAGGACCTGGGAGGTGTAGGTGTATTGAGCCGAGATCGCGACACTGCACTCCAGCTTGGGCTATAGCGAGACTCCGTCTCAAAAAAAGAAAAAAAATAAGGGAATATTATGAATAACTTTATGCTCACAAATGCAATAAATTAAACAGACAAATTACTTGAAAAACACAAAGTACCAAAACTACTTAAGAAGAAATAGATAACCTGAATAGGCATATATTAAAGAAATTGAATTTGTATCTAAAACCTTCAGACAAAGCAATCTCCTGAGCCAGATAACTTAAACGGCAAATTCTACCAAGGAAAAAATAATAACTCTAAACAAACTTTTGGAAAACAAAATAAGAGGGAATATGTTTCCCAAATCATTTTATTATACAGACATATAATACATATCTGGACAAAACAGGATTATGAAAACTTCCATTAAAAGTTGGGAATCTGGTCCTTAGGAACTATAACCTCTTATATCTCATATCTATGGCCAAATGAGATTATCCTTTTGAGAAGTAACAAAACGATGTTGTCTGTGTAGTCAAATCTTTAGGTCTCAAAAAATGTTTTGGTCAGTCACGGTGACTCACACCTGTAATCCCAGCACTTTGGGAGGCCAAGGCGGGCGGATCACCTGAGGTCAGGAGTTTGAGACCAGCCTGACCAACATGCAGAAACCCCGTCTCTACTAAAAATACAAAAGTAGCCGGTCATGGTGGCGCATGCCCATAATTCTAGCTACTCAGGAGGGTGAGGCAGGGGAATCATTTGAATCTGGGAGGCGGAGGCTGCGGTGAGCTGAGATTGTGCCATTGCACTCCAGCATGGGCAACAAGAGCAAAACTCTGTTTCAATTAAAAAAAAAAAAGTCCTAAGGCCAGATGCTATAGCTCATGCCTAATTCCAGCACTTTGGGAGGTCTAGGTGGGCAGGTTGCTTGAGCCTAGGAGTTCAAACTAGCCTGGGCAACATGGTGAAACCCTGTCTCTACAAAAAATACAAAAATTTGCTGGGGGCGGTGGATGTTCCCATAATCCCAGCTACTCAGGAGGCTGAGGTGGGAAAATCACCTGAGACCAGGAGGTCGAGGCTGCAGAGAGCTGTGATCATACTACTGCATTCCAGCCCAAGTGACCGAAACACTGTCTCAAAAAAAAAAAAAAAAAAAGTATTGTTAGTTTACTTAGGATACTAAGAGAAATCTGCAGTGTAACTAGGAACACACGCATGAAAATTTACACAGAATAGATGATAGGCACCAATATAATAAAAGGTAGCACAAGATAGTAGTAAAGAACACTGACTCTTGAAGCCAGGACTATCTGGGTTTGAATCCTGACTCTGCAACTCAGCTATTATCTGAAGCAACTCTTACTTTATATTGATCAATTGATTGACTGACTGATTGAGACAGGGTTATGCTGTCACCCAGGCTGGAGTACAGTGGCACAAACATGAATCACTGCAGCCTTGACCTCCAAGGCTCAAGCGATACTGCCTCAGCCTCCTGAGTAGCTGAGACCACAGGCGAATGGCCACCATGCCCAGCTAATTTTTTTGATTTTTTATAAAGATTTCATCATTTTGCCCAGGCTGGTCTCAAACTTCTGGGCTCAAGCAATCCTCCCACTTTAGCCTACTAAAATGCTAAAGGGAAAAGTAGTCAGGCTGGTGGGACCAAGGGAAAAGCCGTAAGAAAAAGCAGATAAGTCACAAATCTGCCTTTCTTCATGGTCCAAGACACATAAGTCCTCCTGTGCAAATAACTCACAATCTTCCTGTGCCCATCTATCACCACACACCTGCAAATTAGCTCACTGCAAGCTTGGTGTTGTACTACACAAAGCCCTCTTCAGCCTACAGCATGAACACTGTCCTATAAAATCTCTAGCAAGCCTTTGTTTCTCTGCAGTTGGCTTCTCTCTGGCAGGCTGCTGGTTGCCTCCTTCGCAATGTATTTTCCTATGTTCTGTAATAAACCTGCCTTTTTTTTGTAAATTTGAGACAGGGCCTCACTCTGTCAATCAGGCTGGTGTGCAGTGATGCGAACTCGGCTCATGGCAACCTCCACCTCCAAGATTCAAGTGATCCTCCTGCCTCGGCCTCTAGAGTAACTGCGACTACAGATGTGCACCACTAGGCCCAGCTAATTTTTCATTTTTTTTGTAGGGACAGGGTTTCACCATGTTGCCAAGGCTGGTCTTGAACTTCTGGGCTCAATGATACTCCTGCCTCAGCCTCTCTAAATGCTGGGATTACAGGCGTGAGACACTGCACCTGGCCCGCCTTTCTTTACTTATAACTGCCTCAGTAAGTTACTTTACTTAGTTTGGACCCATGCCACTGGTCCAAACAGCCATCGTTCTCTTGGACAGATTATAGGCATGAGCCACTGTGCACTGCCCAATTACTTAATTTATATCTCAGTTTCCTCATCAGTAAAAAGGGTATAATGGTACTTATTTAATGTGTTTATATGAGGATTAAATGAGGTACTGCTTGTACAGTGTTTGGAACTATGCCTGACAAATAAAAGATATAAAAATATAAGTAGGCAGCCAGGCGCGATGGCTCACACCTGTACTCCCAGCACTTCGCGAGGCCGAGACACGCGGATCACCTGAGGTCAGGAGTTCAAGACCAGCCTGGCCAACATGGTGAAACCCTGTCTCTATTAAAAATAGAAAAATTAGCCAGGTGTGGTGGCAGACGCCTGTAATCCCAACTACTCAAGAGGCTGAGGCAGGAGAATCACTTGAACCCGGGAGGCGGAGGATGCAGTGAGCCACTGCATTCCAACCTGGGCGCAAACTGCAAGACTCCATCTCAAAAAAAAAAAAATGTGTGTGTGTGTGTGTGTGTGTGTGTGTGATATGTGCAAGAATCATGAAGGCTGTTTCACAGATTGCTCATTTTCACTGTTTTATCTCTTTTACCTACCTGCCATTAGATTATAATACTACCAGCTTTAGATAAGCTAACTGGATAGGTTAATACCAACCTGAAGATTTTGATGATTATGGAACTAGTTTTCCTAGGGCCTTACAAAATCTAATTATATTCTACTTAAAGCTTAATAAATACTGGTTAGTGCTAATGGTGTTTCTGTATTTTCTCTAAGCATCTACTAATATTCTGAATTATTCTTAAACTCTCAGCTTTTTGAACACTACTATATAATTTTTTAAAAATACCAACTCCAGAATAGAGTCAAAGGGTCACATTAAAACTACTTCTGGTTGATTTTTTTAAAAAGCATCATGCTTAAATTATGCTTATATTACCACTAGAAGAGGTAGCTTTGGGTGGTATACTTCTGGTAAGGCTATTTAAATTGCCCTAAGAACTCCTTCAACAGAGTTTACAATCCTCAACTATTCAGCTGAAGTTAACATTCAGGGGGAATATCCTGCTGTAATGTTTCCCTGAGATTATACAATTTTATCTCTATCTCTATTATTTTATTTATTTTTCAGAACCTATTTATTTATTTTTGAGATGGAGTCTCACTCTGTCACCCAGGCTGGAGTGCAGCGACCTGATCTCAGTTCACTGCAACCTCTGCCTCCCGGGTTCAAACAATTCTCCTGTCTCAGCCTCCCTAGTAGCTACAGGTGTACGCCACCACACCCAGCTAATTTTTGTTATTTTTAGTAGAGACTGGATTTCACCATGTTGGTCAGGCTGGTCTCAAACTCCTGACCTTAGGTGATCCACCTGCCTTGGCCTCCCAAAGTGCTGGGATTACAGGTGTGAGCCACCATGTCCAGCCCTTATTAACAATTTAAACATACTATTTCGCATGTATATGGTGACCTTTAGTTATGTATTACCTCATATACATATTTAATAACCCTACCTCAGCCATTCTCTATGTATTAAATATAACTAGCTAACCACATATATAGATAATTTAAATAACTATAGATCAACATATATATAGGAAGTAATGATCTCTTCACAAATATAGTCAACTATCAGGAAACAAAATCCAACTTGTCACTGAGATTTATTTCCTTTTTGAAATTTTATGAAATAACATTAATAAGATATAACTTGCTATCAACATATGAATATGAGATCTCATACCATTTCAATTATATTCACAGAACAATATAACTTTTTTCTGTTTTTTTTTGAGAAAGAGTCTTACTCTTGTCACCCAGGCTGGAGTGCAATGGTACCATCTTAGCTCACTGCAACCTCTGCCTCCCGGGTTCAAGTGATTCTCCTGCCTTAGCCTCCTGAGTAGCTGGGATTACAGGCACCTGCCACCATACCGGGCTAATTTTTGTATTTTTAGTAGAGACTGGGTTTCACCATGTTGGTCAGGCTAGTCTTGAACTCTGACCTCGTGATCCGCCTGCCTCGACCTTGAAAAGTGCTGGGATTACAGGTGTTAGCCATCGTGCCCGGCCAATATAACCATTTTAAAAGAAGGGAAGGTACTAGAATCAACAGCCCTGTGTTTAGCCCTGGCACGATTCTTGCCTATTTAATTTACATTTTTATATATTTTATTTGTCAGGCACAATTCTAAGCATTGTCTTTGCCAGGTCTCTGATCTTAGGTCAACTCATTTAAATCTCTAGATCTCAAGTTCCTTTTTACATAAAATGGTGAAAACACTGGCTCTAGGAGTTATGAGGATCATATACAAATTTTAAAAGAACCTTCCAAAATGGATCCCAAGACACAATTAATTTTTATTTTTTAGAGACAGGGTCTCATTATGTTGCCCAAAACTCAAGACCTCAGGTGATTTTCCCATCTCAGCCTCCCAAGTAGCTGGGACTACAGGGTTGTGGCACCATGCCTTGCTCCAAGATACATAATCTTAAATCATCAAATCAAACCTTAATTCATTTTCATTGTATTCAGGAACATTAATAAATATTAAAGTATTTTCCACAAGAAGTAAAAGGGAAAATAAAGTTTAACATATTAGAAAACTTGCTCTTACCCATTACCAATCTTATTTCAGGGTATGATTTGAACAAACTAAATTTGAACATGGAAAATGTTGACTGGATATTAAGGAATTATGAGCTTTTTCAGTTGTGATAATAGTATTACAGTTAGGTCTCAAAAACTTGTTATTTAATTGCTGCTATAGTAATTTTTATTTAAACCTTTTTAAAAAGTAAAAAAGAAAAAAAATTGTTTTAAATACATTTTGAGGCTGGGTACAGTGGCTCATGCCTATAATCCCAGCATCTTGGGAGGCTGAGGTGGCAGGATCAACTTGAGCCCAGGAGTTCAAGACCAGCCTCAGCAACATAGCAAGACCCCCCAACTCTACAAAACAAATATATATATATATTTAAAATTAGCCAGCCTTTGTAGTGAGCGCTTGTAGTCCTGGCTACTCAGGAGGCTGAGGTGGGAAGATCGCTTGAACCCAAGAATTCTAGGCTGCAGTGAGCTATGATCATGACACTGCACTCCAGTCTGGGAGACTGAGTGAGATCCTGTCTTAAAACAAACAAACAAAAAACGAACCAAGCAACCAACCAACCAAACTACTCTGAAACTTTCACAAATGAAATGACAGGTAAAAATTAATTACAAAATAAAATGGAGAAGGGGGCAGGTAGGGTACAGATAAAACAAGATCTGCCATGAGTTATTCATGGAAGCTAAGTAATGGGTACATAGTTTATCATACTCCTATTTCTACTTTCATATAATGGAAAATTTCAGATACAAAAAAGCTTTTTAAAAAGATTCCTAGGCTGGGTACAGTGGCTCATGACTGTAATCCCAAAACTTTGGAAGGCCAAGGCAGATGGATCACCTGAGGTCAGGACTTCAAGAACAGCCTGGCCAACATGGAGAAACACCGTCTCTACTAAAAATACAAAAATTAGCCGGGCATGGTGGCACGTGCTTATAATCCCAACTACTCAGTAGGCTGGGGCACAAGAATTGCTTGAACCTGGGAGGCGGAGGTTGCAGTGAGCTAAGATTGGGCCACTGCACTCCAGCCTGGGTGACAGAGTGAGACTCTAACTCTGGAAAAAAAAAAACAACAGATTAATATACAATTTTTTTTTTTAAGTGTTAGGGTGTTTTGCATAACCAGCATAATCATGCCATAACTATACAATTGGTGCCACTATTAACTAAGTGAACATGATGGAACATGGCAAGGTGATTTTGAAGTTCATGTGAGACCAGATGTGGTGGCTCATGCCTATAATCCCAGCACTTTGAAAGGCCAAGGCAGGAGGATCACTTGAGCCCAGGAATTCAAGGCCAGCCTGGGCAACATAACAAGATCCTCTTCAAAAAATTTTTAAAATTCAGCAAGGCATGGTGTAGTTCAAGCTATTTGGGAGGCTGAGGCGGGAGGATCACTTGAGCAAAGGAGTTCAAGATTACAGTAAGCTATGATCACAACACTGCACTCCAGCCTTCCTGACAAAGCAAGATCATGTCTCTAATAATTAAAGTTCATGTGAAAGCAAAAATATATGGAAATAACAACATTCTTGATAAAAAGCAATAGGGAGGAAGAATTTGCCCCAGTGGATAAAGCATCCTATAAAACTATAACAATTAAATCACTAAATGACACACAAGCAGATCAATGATACAGATTAGAACATGTTTATTCAGAAAACAATTTTAAAAATTGCAAATAACTAGGGAAAAGGATTCAAATAATGTAGGGAAAAATGACTCTCACTTTGGATGAAGATGCTTGTGGACACATGAATTTAAAAATCACACCTCACTTTCAAGTAGAAAAATATCAAACCTCATCTTCAATAAGAATCAACAACAGTAATAAAGATCTAGATAATCTTCAGTCTCTGCAAGAAGAAAACAGAGTTCCCATACTAGTACCAAAAGATTGATTGTTCTATAGCCATGGTAACATAAATAGTCACTAGAATGAGTTTTAAATTGCTTAATCAATACCTGACAGCTCTATAGCTATAGAACCTTAATCAATACCTGACGGCTCTATAGCTATAGAACCACAAGAACCAATTTTAAATCCACTTAAACAACTTCACTCAGTAACCATGTTTTTGCAGGTAAACCTATCAGTGATACCCCATACTGATAGCCCCTTGTTCCTGAAAGCTAGCCAATTGGGAACACAGTCATTTCAATGAACACATTTCTGAATACCAAGCATGTCAATAACTGTCTCACCCAAGCAGCCATGCTTCCACAGTCGATGCCAATCCATCATGCCCATATCCACCAATCCTCCAACTTCATGCTTCTCAAAAACTGCATGTCAAATAGCAGTCTGGTCTAAAAGAGATCAACTGCCCAGCAACTCTCTCTTTACGTAAGCAAGCAGTAAACTCAGCTTTGTGAAATATTAAGTAGCAGTAATATCCTCTGACACTCTAGCCTCTATAAAAGGTGTGCTAGAAAAATACATACCAACACAGAAATATACCCAAGATGCCTTAAGTGAAAAAGGCTAAGCAGTATATAAGTTGATGCTATTTTAAAATAATTATGCTCTATCTATCTATCTATCTGCTAAAAAACAGGCTGGGTGCAGTAGCTTATGTCTGTAATCCCAGGAGGCCTTGGGAGGCCAGGGCAGGAGAACTGCCCGAGGCCAAGAGTTTGAGACCAACTTGGGTAACATACCCATTCTCCAGAATATATATATATGTATGCATTTTATTTTTTTTCTTTTGGAGAGAGTCTCCCTCTATTGCCCAGGTAGGAGTGCAGTGGTGCAATCCTGGCTCACTGCAACCTCTGCCTTCTAAGTTCAAGAGATTCTCCTGCCTCAGCCTCCTGAGTAGATGGGACTACAGGTACGTGCCACCACACCCCACTAGGTTTTTTGTATTTTTAGTAAAGATGGGGTTTCACCATATTGTCCAGGCTGGTCTTGAACTCCTGACCTCATGATCCGCCCACCTCAGCCTCCCAAAGTGCTGAGATTACAGGCATGAGCCACCGTGCCTGGCCAAAAGTTTTTAATAAAAATATATACATATATAAAAACAATGTGTGTATGTTTCTTCATATGCATTACATATATAATATACTTTAAAAGACTGAAAAGATACATTCCTAACCATTAACAATGATTAGCTCAAAAATAGAGGGCAATGGAGGCAGAATGGGGCATTTTAAGAACAATTATAAGTTCTCTGACTGATCATAAAGAACGTTACTATTTTTATAAACTGAAAAAGAAATTGAAGATTTTTCACTTGTGAATCTTCTATACAATGCTCTATACTTACTTTGCACTGAAAATTGACATTTGGAATGATACACTCAAAAAAGCTATAAGTTTGAAAATATAAAAACTAAGTTAAGGCTGGGCGAGGTGGTTCACGCCTGTAATCCCAGCATTTTGGGAGGCTGAGGTGGGCAGATCATGAGGTCAGGAGTTTGAGATCAGCCTGGCCAACGTGGTGAAATCCCACCTCTACTAAAAATACAAAAATTAGGCAGGCATGGTAGTGCCCATCTGTAATCCCAGCTACTTGGGAGGCTGACATGGGAGAATCGCTTGAATCCGGTGGGCAGAGGTTGCAGTGAGCAGACAGCACTGCACTACACTCCTGCCTGGGCAACAGAGCAAGACTGTCTCAAAAAAACAAAACAAAACAACTAAGTTAAAATGATGGAAATACAGCAGTGGGGTCTTCTTAAACGTCAATAAAAATAAGAAATCCAGCCAGTTTTACAAATTAAATTTTTAGGCGGTTCGCGGTGGCTCACTCCTGTTTTCGTAGCTCTTTGGGAGGCCATGTTGGGTTTATGACCTCAGGTCAGGAGTTCGAGACCAGCCTGGCCAACATGGTGAAACCCCGTCTCTACTAAATATATGAAAATTAGCAGGGTATGGCAGGGGACACCTGTAATCCCAGCTACTCGGGAAGTTGAGACAGGAGAATCACTTCAACCAGTGAGTGGAGATCACGCCACTGCACTCCAGCCTGGGCGACAAAGCGAAACTCTGTCTCAAAAAAAAATTTAGGCCAGGCACAGCGGCTCATTCCTGAAATCCTAGCACTTTGGGAGGCCAAGGCTGGTGGATCACTTGAGCCCAGAAGTTCAAGATCAGCCTGGACAACATGGTGAAACCTTGTCTCCACACACAAAAAATTTTAAAGCTTAGTCAGGCATGATAGCTTGAGCCTATAGTCCCAACGACTCAGGCTGCTGAGGTGGGAGTATCACTTGAGCCTGGGAGGTCGAGTCTGCAGTGAGCCATGATGGTACCACTGAACTCCTACCTGTGCAACAGAGTGAGACCTGGTCTCCCACAAAAAAAGTTTTAATATAATAGAAATTACAGGATATTTTTGATTCCAAATTGTGTGCATATGAAATCTATGAGACATAACTGAATTTTCTTAGGAAGTTTGATAGCCTTAGGGAGTCTTATGTTTAGGTCACATGTGGAATTACCACCTTTACTTTGCATTTATATATAGTGCATATATGTAAGCACTGGTTCTTTCTACAGTAACGTTTTATTCAAATTATCAATAAACTTTTGCTTAATCATGCTGTTAAAGTGTAACAATAATAACTTATTAATAGTTCATTATATCTAGAAGTCACAGTTGGTTGTCCAGCCCTAAATCACCTATGAGACATTTCACCATTGTTGTGCTAGGGGATGGAAGGGATGGGTGAAAAACACAGCAGCACAAAATTAAAGAGGAAAATAATTACTTTCATTTACCTACAGATCCACTTAATTAAGGGAAAGTAGTATCTATGATATTTTATATATATATATATATATATATATATATATATATATATATATATATTTTTTTTTTTTTTTTAATACAAAGTCTAGCGCTGTAACCCAGGCTGGAGTGCAGTGGTGTGATCTCCACTTACCTCCCAGCCTCAAGCAATTCTCCTGCCTCATCCTCCCGAATGGCTGGGATTACAGGTCCTGGCCACCACGCCCAGCTAATTTTTCTATTTTTAGTAGAAACGAGGTTTCACCATGTTGGCCAGGTTGGTCTTGAACTTCTAACCTCAAGTGATCCACCCATCTCGGCCTCCCAAGTGCTAGGATTACAGGCATGAGCCACAGAACCTGTTGTGATATTGGATCTTAACCATTTATTTCTGAAACTGTTAAGCAAGTATACTAAAGCATATCTACTAATCAAATTCACACACACTCCAAATCCTTTTTTGTGTGTGTGTGAGACTGAGTCTTGCTCTGTCACCAGGCTGGAGTGCAGTGGCATGATCTTGGTTCACTGCAAACTCCGCCTCCCAGGTTCAAGCAATTCTCCTGCCTCAGCCTCCTGAGTAGCTGGGATTACAGGCACCCACCACTATGCCCAGCTAATTTTTTGTATTTTTTAGTTGAGACGGGGTTTCACCATGTTGGTCAGGCCGGTAATGAACTCCTGACCTCAAGTGACCCACCCACCTTGGTCTCCCAAAGTGCTGGGATTATAGGTGTGAGCCACTGTGCTGGGCGCCTCAATTTTTAAATATTGAAGTTTACCATTTAAAAAAATTATCCTGCATACCTCCCTCTCAATTTTGCTATTAACCTAAAAACTGCTCTGAAAGAGGGTGTTTTTTCTCGTTTTTGAAACAACGTCTCAGTCTGTCACTAAGACCAGTGCCATAGCATGATCACAGCTCTCTGCAGCCTCAACCTTCTGGGTTCAAGTGAACCTGCTGCCTCAGCCTTCCAAACAGCTGGAAGTACAGATAACCACCACCATGCCTGGACAACTTTTTTGGTTTTGGGGGTTTTTTGGTAGAGATAAGGTCTCCCCTCCATGTTCCCCAGGCTGGTCTCAAACTCCTGGACTCGAGAGATCCTCTTGCCTCAGCCTCCCATGGTGCCTCATGTTTGTAATCCCAGCTTGAGCCACTATGCCCAGCTAAAAAACAGTCTTTAATTTAAAAAAAATTATTCATGTGGTAAAGTTTTGAATTTGACCTACGTATTAGCTGTCTCAAGAAATACAGGAAATAAATCTGAGACATCACACCTAAACAAACACAGTTGTTATAGAAGTTAATTACAACCTTGATAGGCTCTCTTACATTTTTCTTTTCTTTTTTTTTTGTGGAGAACAGGGTCTGGCTATATTGCACAGGCAGGTCTCAAACTCCTGGGCTCAAGGTATCCTCCCGCCTCTGCCTCCCTAAGAGTTGGGATTACAGGCATGAGTCACAGTGCCCGGCCTCCTTACATCTTTCTTGACTAATGGTGCAAACTCATAAGAACAAGTACTTCCTCAAGTCCATCAAAAGAAAATCTAATTTTAAAAATAAATAAAAAGAACAAGTATCACCCAGGAGCAAATGGTTTACACCTGTAATCTTAGCACTTTAGGAGGCTGAGGAGGACAGATCACGAGATCAAGAGATCGAGACCATCCTGGCCAACATGGTGAAACCCCATCTCTACTAAAAATACAAAAATAGCTGGGCGTGGTAGTGCATGCCTGTAGTCTCAGCTACTCAGGAGGTTGAGGCAGAAGAATTGCTTGAACCTGGGAGGCGGAGGTTGCAGTGAGCCAAGGTCGAGCCACTGCTCTCCAGCCTGATGAGACAGAGAGAGACTCCGTCTAAAAAAAAAAAAAAAAAAAAGTACCTCCAAAATATATTTCTGTACCATTATCACATTTTACCCTATTTTTTACATTAACTTTTAAAGTTTCAACTCACCCTGACAATGGACTAAGTGCACCCTCAATGAAATCACCAAACTCACAAGACACCTATTTTTAGTTATACAAACATTATATGTATAAATATTTTCACTTATTCAATTATCCAACATATTGTTAACTGAAAACCCATCAGGTTACCATGTAACAAAATGGGAGGTAGGAAACAAACATATTTAGAACACTAGCCCTGAATGGTAATATTTTTTTTAAAAGAGGCACACAAGCCGGGCGCAGTGGCGCGTGCCTGTAGTCCCAGCTACTCGGGAGGCTGAGGTGGGAGGATCGCTTGAGCCCAGGAGTTCTGGGCTGTAGTGCGCTATGCCGATCGGGTGTCCGCACTAAGTTCGGCATCAATATGGTGACCTCCCGGGAGCGGGGGACCACCAGGTTGCCT
>CAUYNB010048995.1:0-92678 GCA_963574225.1 Lagothrix lagotricha | reverse complement strand
ACAGCAGGGGTGTGTGTGTGGTGTGCCTTCTACATGGTAGATGACAGCAGGGGTGTGTGTGTTTGTGTTTGTGTGTGTGTGTGTTGGTGACTGCAGGTGGTGTGTGTGTGTAGGTGGAGTGTGCCTTGACAGCAGGTGTGTGTGTGTGTGATGTGCCTTCTACATGGTAAGTGACAGCAGGGGTGTATGTGTGTGTGTGTGTGTGTGTAGGTGACAGCAGGTGTGTGTGTGTGATGTGCCTTCTACATGGTAGGTGACAGGAGGGGTGTGTGTGTGTGTGTGTGTGTGTAGGTGGACTGTGCCTTGACAGCAGGGGTGTGTGTGTGGTGTGCCTTCTACATGGTAGATGACAGCAGGGGTGTGTGTGTTTGTGTTTGTGTGTGTAGGTGACAGCAGGTGTGTGTGTGTAGGTGGAGTGTGCCTTGACAGCAGGTGTGTGTGTGTGTAGGTGACAGCAGAGGTGTGTGTGGTGTGCCTTCTACATGGTAGGTGACAGCAGGGGTGTGTGTGTATGTGTTTGTGTGTGTGTGTGTAGGTGACAGCAGGTTGTGTGTGTGTGTAGGTGGAGTGTGCCTTGACAGCAGGTGTGTGTGTGTGTGTGGAGTGTGCCTTGTTTATCATGAGGAGCCGCCTCACAGGACGGGCTGGCAGTTCGGAGTTCTGCAGGGTAGGTGGCTGGCGGGAGACTCCAGGAGGTCCTCCGGCGAGGGGAGCTTGGCCTTTTAAGGCCTTCACCTGGTGGACTGGCCGAGGCCCGCTCACTGGAGGCCCACCTGCTTTACTCAGGCCGCCGATTCATGGCCTCATCCTGGAAACACCCTCAGGCGCTCTGCCCACAGCTGGGACCGGGGCCTGCTGCAACGTGGGCCCCTTGCTGTCTTTTATCTGCTGCCCGTGACCTCCCGACTCGGGTTGGGAGTTTGCCTCCAGTTGTAAGGACACCCCAGGTGTATTCTAGGGTTTCCCTTCTGTGTTTGAACCTCCCTTTCCTGAAAGAATTCTGGCTTCCTTTACTCCCAATACCGAGTTCCTGCAGAACTGAGGCCAGGTGCGGGTGCCGCACCCCTTCCCGTGTGGGTGCCCTCCTCACCCTTGTCTCTGCCGCCCCCGAGGCAACCCTCCTGCCTCATCACCTGCTTTCACACCTGGGGCTCTGACACCGGGACACCCGCTCCTCGCCCAGCCTGGGCCTCGTGGCCCCCGCCCACGTGGTGCAGTGCTGGCCTTGCTGGCCCCGTCTGTCTGAGGCTCGTGAGGGAGCTTGAGGGAACTCGGCAGTGCCTTGTGAGCGGGAGGCTCCTGGATGCTCCTCTTCCAAGGTCACAGGCAGGACCTGGCAGGTGGCAGCGCCCCACCTCCCCATTTGAAACCCACAAGGAGGAAGAAACGAGACTTCTCAACTCACCCACCACGGAGACTTGTGGCCATCCCGAGAGCTGTGGCCACGTGAGCAACGATGCTCCACGCTGGGTGTGGGTGAGGGTCTTCCAGGGACGCTGAGCTTTTTTTAAGAACAACTTGGAGATGTAACTCATGCAGCGTTCAGTTCCCCGTTGTCGGCGCACAATCGGGCGGCTGTGCGTGCGCCACAGTTCGTTTAGAACATCTCGGCACTGCAGACGGCAAGTCCCCACGCAGGGCCCCTTTACCTGGAGGTGATCAGGAGGGACCTGTGGATTCACAGGTAGTGAGGCGAGTGGGAATTTACGACTTCCTCGAGCAGCTCAGTGGTCTAGGGCAAGCATGCTGTGTCCTTGCTGACTTCGGAACTTCAGCAGCAAACCCACACCACAGCTTCACAGTTGTCACAGGCTCTGCTCAGAGGTGACATTCTGGGGACTGAGCAGCAGCTCTGGAGTTAGATTTGGAGGGGCCGTGCCCGGGCTGCCCTGCTTTGCCTGCCGGCCTTGGTACGGATAGATGGAGACTCAGCTGCAGTCCTGCCAGCCCACGCGCCTCACATGCCAAAGGCTCTTCCCGGCAGGCTCAGCTCAGGCAGCCTGGGCGTCAGAGGTGCCCATTTTCCTGCCTGGCATGGCTGAGCAGGACCAAGAAACAGCTTTGGACCCCAAGACCTCTCCCTCAGCCAGAATGTTCTCTGCATGAGCTGCTCATGCTCAACTGTGGTTGCAACCTAGAACCTCTCCCGGTAGGCCGTGCGGGAAGCCTTTGCGCAGGTGCAGGAGGGGCTGAGAGGTGGGCGGCAGGTCAGCCAGTGCCCTGGGTGCCATGGGGCAGCTCACGCAGGGGTGTGACCTAGCCAGGCAATTTTGGATGCACTCTGGCTGTGGGATCGAGGTTGGGTTTGGGGACAGTCCTTCCACCAGCCCCGGCATTGGAACACTGACTCGTGTCTCCCGGAGCTTCCACTGCTGCATATACTGCATGCTAAAGATAGACCGGTAATGGGGACTGTCCCCTGTCATTAGCCCAGAAGTTCCCCGGAAGGGGCACAAGACGCCAGGCGGTGACTGCTGAGGCCTGAATGGTGGTGGATGGAGTGGCTGTGGTGGGGGCCGGTGTGGTGGATGAAGAGGAGGCCTGGTCTCTGCAGTGTGTGTGGTGCTGTGGCCTACCAGGAAGCGGGTGGAGGAGTGGGCATCTGTGTGCCCAGCCCCCAGCCCGTGTGATAGGGGCCGGCCCCACAGCCACAGCCTGCAGTCTGAAAGGGAACATCTCCATCTCAGATGGGAACCTTTCCTCCAAATGTGCTCTTCTACCGTGAAGAGAATGGCCAGCACTGTGCCGAGCTGCTCAGAGGCGATACCTCCAGGCACCACCTACCTGGACACAGGGCTGGTTTTATCTCCCGAACGGATCAGCCAGAAGGACCTGCAGCAGACTCCCGCCTCGCCTGTGGCTGCTGTGTGGGCATTCGGAGTCTCCCCACAGAGGCTGTCTCCCCAGCTCGCGGCCTCCCACCACGCAGCCTCTCCCCTGTGTGGCCTGACCTCTCCCCCTCGTGGCCTCCCTCGTGTGGCCTCTTCCCTGTGTGGCCTCTTCCCTGTGTGGCCTCTCCCCTGTATGGCATCACCCGTGGATTCTCATCATTGCATGGAGCCTGGCCCCTTACTGTGGGTGAAGAGTAGGGGGAGGCTTGGCCTTTGGGTCCTGGCGTCCACAGTCCACGGAGGGGACTGTCCCTCCCCCAGGGATGTTGCTGCCCCTTTGTCCCTCCCCCAGGGATGTTGCCGCCCCTTTCTCCCTTCCCTTGTCACCTGCCCTCTAGGACCTGCATGGCTGCAGTCCCACCAGCTGCCTCTGGGGGTGCCCGTGGCCCTGGAATGGGCTTGGGGGAGCATGGGCCACCGCGCTGCTCCAGGCCACTTGCTCCACCACGTCCTTGCTGCCCCACGTGACCCAGGATCCCTGTGGTGAAGGCCTCGTTCTTTCCCCGAGTGAAGCCTCTGCAGGTGCTTCAGGGGGGCTGGTGCCCACCTCTACCTGTGTGCCACGACCTGGGGTGGACTCCGCAGCCGTGGCCCTCCTGGCACTGTCCCTCCCCTGTGTCCTGGCGGGTGTGCAGTGGGGACAGGCACCCTGGGGTCCTTGGAGGCTCAGCCCTCACCCCTGGGACTCCACTGTGGCCCGTGTCCACTCAGGGCTCATCCCAAAGCCTGGCCAGGTGGGAGGGGGGCTCCACATAGGAGCCTCTCCCGGCCCCTTCCCCACCACGGCATGGGGCACTTCCTCCTCACGGAGGTCTCAGGCTTGTGGGCCCTGCCCAGCTACCCAGGCCCCAGGAGGGCACCTCTGACCCTTCTCTTTGGGGTCTGCCCTGGGGGCTCCAGGCCACTCGCTCCACCCTAATCCGCTCCTGGAGCCTCCAAGCACCTCAATTCCGACTGTGGGGAAAACAGAATCCTAGGAAGAAACCTCACAGCTGTAGGAGGGAGGGCGGCCGGGAGCCCCAGCTGCCCCACAGGACCAAAGGGTGAAGGCAGAGCCTGGTAGGAAAGTCAGAGCTGCGCATCAGCCCCGCCCTGTTGGGGCTGGTGTCCCTGGTGAGCAGCCACCTGCCACCCCCTGGAAAGGGATCTGGAGAAGCAGCCTCAAGCCTCATAGCCCCGCTCAGCTCCTAGCAGCCCCTGGGTGATGGTGCGAAGGGGAAAGGCAGGGGGCTGGAGGAAGGAAGTGAGAAGAGTGTGCCCGGGGTCCAAGGAGGGCTGGTCTGGAGGCGTGTTGGGGTGAAGCAGTGCTGGCCGTGCTCCTGTCTGAGATGGGCAGAGGGAAGGCGCCCAGGGCTTTGCTCAGGGTCCCCAGGCCAGTCAGTCCTTCGCTGCTCTGGGTTTCCTCACCTGCACAAAGGGTGGGGCCTGTGCTGTCTGGAGGCCACAAGGGGCGTCCCTGAGGCACTGAGTCTGGCTTGTTTCTGGAAACCAAGGAGCAGGAAGACATTGATAACTGCCTCTCTCTGTTCTCTTTCTCAGGGGTGCGGCTCATCCATCCTGTGGTTTCAGATTTGCCTGGCGTGTTGCAAGACCGTCTGGCACTGAGCTTGCCCGGTGCTGCCTCGCCCGGCAGCATTTTCCCAGGCCTCACAGGGGCGGTACAGATGGGAAAACTCCATTGGCAGGGGCATTGCCCCCAAGGGCTGCCTCCGCCCCACACTACACTGCGTCCCTTGACGGTCACGTGGGTCCTGGGAGGGAGCCTGTGATTCTTCTGGGGTTGCAGCGATGGGGATGGGGCAGGCGCCGGCCTGGCCCCGTGGGTGCCGAGTGCTGTGGACCCCTCAGCCCTTCCGACCTCACTTCCCTTTGACATACAAGTCTGCATGGCATGAATTCCAGTGATGACCGGCCCGGCCGGGCTCCCTGTGCCCCTGGCAGCGCTGCCCAGGGCCGCTTTCTGAAGCCACTCTCCTTCCTTCCTGGGGCTCCTCCCTCCCTCCTTTCTTCCCTCTTTTCCTACCTAAATGTCTATCCAGTTTCTCCTGCCTTAAATATCCGTGCTGTGCAACAGATTACCATGAACTTGGTGACTTTGCCCCCACTGCATGTCAGCGCCCAGCTGTAGACGAGGGTCTGGGAGGCATGGCTGGGCCGGCCCCCAGCTCCCAGGCTGAAGTGGGTGCTGGGCTGCAGGCACTGGAGGCGGGGCCTCTCCCACGTGGCCGTCGGCAGGTGCATCCTTTTTTCTTCCGCGTCTTCTAGAGGATGTAGTCTTGGCAGTAGGCCTCCCGTTTCTCTCACGGGCTACTCCTGGGGTTCCCTCAGCCCCTGGAGGTGCCCACAGCCCCCTTCCCCAAGGCCCCCCATCCCCACACTGTGCTTTTTCAGTGCCAGCAGGAGAAATTCTCCCTCATCAGCTTCCTCAGAGAAGGGCTCACCTGGTCAGGTCAGGCCCGCACAGGGCCTCGGATATGCCGCGACCTTTCTCGGGTAAAATTCTGAACTATTCTTTTGCCCCTAGAAGGGTGTCTTGTATAGAATAGAGTAAAACTGTTATGAGATTGTTAGAACAAGCTCTTGCAGGCACCTGCACTTGGCAGAAGACTTGATCGAACTCCATTTAGACGGGAGTTCACTGAAGGGGCCTTAGTTTCTCGTTTCCTTTGCAATCAAGACAGTTCTTTCCAGAGGGAGTGGATTCGGCTTGACCCTGGTCTCAGCCCAGGTTCCCAGCGGCTATGTGCCAACATTTGCTGGGGGATGAGGAGGTGTAGTCCCAGGGAAGCGAGGAGGGGGTGGGGAGAAGGGGAGGGAGGGCAGGCTCTGGCCGTGCAGTCCTGAGACGACAGCGGACATCCTGGAGTGCCACGGGGAGCCGCTGCCTCCTGGAAGAGTGGAGCGTGGCTGCCCGAGCCCCGGCCATGGTTCTGCGACCTCCAGTGTGAATTTGCCAGGTGTTCTGAGAAGGGGATGCTGGCAGGGACATGGACCGTTCCTGAGCTGGCCTTCCTGCGTGGGCCCGGATGCCGGCGCAGATCACACTTCCCCTAGTGCTGTCCACACCAGGGCAGCAGAAGCCCCATGCCTGGTCCCGGGGACACAGTTCTGAATCAGAACCTCTCATGGGCACATGGAATTGAACCTGACCAGCGTCTGTGTCCTGGCAGCGGAGGCTGGGAGGAGAGTGTCTGGGGCTCTGTCCAGGGAGGCAGGGCTGTCGCTAGGGGAGTTATGAACAGGGAGGAGCTTGCTGAACAGACTGGAGCAACGCGGGGGGCAGAGCGGGCCCAAGAACCACGTCCTCCTCCCTCTTCGGGATCTGGGCCGAGTCTCCCGGCCTCTCTGGGCCTTGGTTTCATCCTCTGTAAGTGCATGGAGGACAAGATGACCGCTAAGACCTGCCCAGATCTGGGGTCCCGCCCCTGGGGCCTTTGCAGCCTGGGCTGGCAGCACTGCGTGGTATGGGGGCCACCTGCAGGGGCCGCACCCCTCCACATGGACTGGAGTGAATTCTTTTCTTTTTTTCTTGGAGCGAATTCTACTTAAGCAAAGCCTGTGTTTCCCACACGGGCCCAGCTCCTGCTGCCCGGAAAGATGAGGACCCGTACTTTCATCCGTCAGCATGTCCTGTGCCCATGAAGGATTCACTGTCCTAAAAACACCACTCCAGCGAGGATTGGAGCTTTCAAACGTCTCCTGCTGTCTGCTGCAGTTGGGTAGAACACCCCCGAAATTAGACCTGATCTGGAATAAGGGTCTTTGCAGGTGTAACTAGTTGAGGGTCTTGTGATCATCCTGGATTTAGGGTGGGCCTTAAATGCAGTGACTGGCGTCCTCATGAGAAAAGGAGAGGCCACAAAGAGACACGGAGAAGGCCACAGGATGGCGGAGGCAGGGGTCAGGGTGGCAGCCACAGCCGAGGGACCCTGCAGTCACCGGAAGCGGGAGGGATAGGAAAGGTCCTCCCTGGAGCCTTCGGAGGGAGCGGGGTTCTGTCCACACCTTGGCTTCAGTCTTCTGGCCGCCAGAACTTCGAGGGAATCCTTTTCTGTTGCTGCGAGCCACCAAGTGTGTCATTCACTACAGCGGCCACAGGAAATCAGGCACCATTTCTCCTTTTTTTTTTTGAGACAGAGTCTCACGCTGTCACCCAGGCTGGAGATCTCGGCTCACTGCAATTTCTGCTTCCAGGGTTCAAGCGATTCTCCTGCCACAGCCTCCCGAGTAGCTAGGATTACAGGCGCGCACCACCCAGCTAATTTTGTATTTTTAGTAGAGACGGGGTTTCTTCTTGTTGGTCAGGCTGGTCTCGCTCTCCTGACCTCAAGTGATCCACCTGCGTCAGCCTCCCAGAGTGCTGGGATTACAGGTGTGAGCCACCTTGCCCAGCCAGTCACTGCTACTCGGGAGGCTGTGGCAGGAGAATCGCTTGAACCCGGGAGCGGGAGTTTGCGGTGAGCCGAGATTGCGCCATTGCACTCCAGCCTGGGCAACAAGAGCGAAACTCCATCTCAAAAAAAAAAAGTGACCAACACATTTTATGAGATAATGTAATCTCAACACAAAACAAACAAGGACATTACCAGAAAGGATAATTACTGGCCAATCTTAATTATTAGAAAAATATTTTTAAAAACAGCAAAGAAAATGTTAGCAAAATTCATCAAGCAATGGATTTTATCCCAGGCACTCAGGTTTAGTAAAACATTACAAAAGGTGCCCAGACGAGCCACCTGTTACCACTCTCACCAGTTAAAGGAGAAAAGGTGAGTGCCTGTCTCAGCTGGTTCACAGCTGATATGCAATCAAATTCAACACACAATGGCCTCCAAAAATCTGCAGAAAACACTTGCTCGATGGCAAAAAATGTTAAAAGAATTTATTTATTTTTTTAAGAGTTCGGGTCTCTGTATTGCCCAGGCTGAACTCAAAACTCCTGAGCGCAAACGATCCTCTCGCCTCAGCTTCTGAGTAGCTGGGATCACAGGTGTGAGCCCTCGTTCCCAGCTCAGAAGGGCTTCTTGAAAGTTAGGAACAAGCCCAGGCCTTCCCCTCTGCATGCGGCTGAGCTGGAGCTTGCTGGAGCTGGGGAAGAGGAAAAGGATGAAACGGCAAAGGTGCTCCAGAGAAAGCACCTCCATCCCATCCGCCGCGGACCTGTAAGCCGCCATGCCTGGCAATTTTTTTTTTGTTTTTCCAGCCCCACACCCCCTCCCTCCTCTTAATTCCTAAGAATGCCACTCATTTTTAAAACAGACGTTATTTTTTATTTTTGCCTTAAAGATCCATTCATCTGCTGTTCTCTGAACAGTGAGTGTCTGCCGGGCTCCTAGCTGGGTGCTGGGGATGCCCCTAGAGCTTCCCTGCCCCCAGCAACAGGAGAAGGGAGGGGAGAGGCTGCGGGCCGCTGGAGGAGGTAAGGGTGCCTGGGGTGGGAGAGTGGCCGGAAGGGGAAGGGAGCCATGTTGGCCGGGGACTGTGGGTGGGGAGGGGGCTGATGCTGTCTGCGGACTGCAGGAGGGGAGGGGGCTGACCATGGGTGCAACCTAGGCAGACGTGACCAGGACAGAGCAAGGATACCGTGGCCACGGAGCTGACACTGGGCCAGGGCAGCCTGGATGCTGAGAGCAGAGGGGCCCACGCCGCCCTGGCCAGGCTCGCACGCTGCCGGGGAACAGAGGGGGTCCCACCTGGGCCAGCAGGTGACGTAGGAGTGTCCCCGTTTTCCCAGCACCGACTCCTGGTGACCAGCAGAGACCCTGTCCCCACCTGGCACTAGTCACTGCGGCCCCAAGCTCTTGCTGTTGCATAAACCCTTGTCCGTGGTGAGCTGTCTTCAGAGGTGAGCTCCGGGGTGAGAGAAGGCAGCAGTCAGGGACACGGGAAACTCATTTCAGAGAGGCAGCTCGGAGGCTGAGAAACGGGCTTCTAGAACCTCACGCTAACCTCACGCTGCTCCTAAAGGAGGAGCAGGTGTGGATCTCACAGGCCTGCGTGTCCAGGCCTCCCTCCACGGTCCCAGGCATGCTGGCTTCTGTGTCCAGGTCCACAGGGGCTGGCAGGTTGTGGTTCCCACACACACGGCGATGAGGTCCGCCCCAAAGAAAGGGGGTGGGGGCCTAAGAGCATCTCCTGGAGGAGTTCCTGCCCGGCACCACCACCTCTTCGCTGGTCTCTCTGTTTTTAGGCTGCTTTGCGCAGAATAAGCTCTTCTGTTATGAGAGCAGGCGCTTGGAAAGCAGACACAGACCCATGACTTGTCCTGACCCCAGGAGTTTACACAGTCAGGACCCACGCACAAGCGCAGGGCCTCGACCTCAAACCCACTGCCCCACAGGATCTGGCCTCAGACCTCACACAGCCTCGGCCGCTCATCTTCAAGGCCCCAAAGCTCCTGTTTCTGGTTTTTTTTTTTTTTTGAGATGGAGTCTCACTCTGTCACCCAGGCTGGAGTGCAGTGGCACAATCTCAGCTCACCACAACCTTCGCCTCCCGGGTTCAAGTGATTCTCCTGCCTCAGCCTCCCGACTAGCTGGGATTACAGGTGCCTGCCACCGCGCCCGGCTAATTTTTGTATTTTAGAGACGAGGTTTCACCATCTTGGCCAGGCTGGTCTCGAACTCCTTACCTTGTGATCCACTTGCCTTGGCCTCCCAAAGTGCTGGGATTACAGGCATGAGCCACCACACCTGGCCTCTGCTCCTTTAAAAAAAATTTTTTTTTGACACAGAGTCTCACTCTGTGGCCCAGGCTGGAGTGCAGTGGTGCAATTATAGCTCACTGCAGCCTCGACCACCCGGGCTCAGGTGATCCTCCCGCCTCGGCCTCCTGGGCAGCCGGGACCACAAGTGCAGCCACCGTGCTGGCCTCTGGTCTCTTCTCCACACGACAGAAGCAGCCCGGGACAACACCCGCCCAGGTCCTCGTAGGTCTCCTCAGGTCCCCTCGGGTCGCCAGGGCCAAGGTCGGCTGCAGGTCGGGTGTTCACAGGCTGGTTTCGGGCTGGGCCTGCTGATCACATGGCCTGGGAGGGAAGCCCATGTCCCCAGAGGCCTCTCCCCTGGTCTCCGTGCCTGTCCCCAGGTAACTTTGGCCTCTGCTTCATCTTGGATAAACTGTGGCCCCACAGAAGCTTCAGAAAGCGAAACCCTGCCCCTGGGAGCTCCTCGTCCCTCTTTCGCCCCTTTTCTAATTTGGCGCTGAGACAGCAAACCTGAGCCTAGGGTGTCTGTGGAGACAGGCGCCCAGCCAAAGGCCCGGGTCTTCCAGCAGCTCGCTTTGTCACCGGGACCTGGCCTGCTCCCAAGCTTCCTGAGAGCTGTGGGGCTGCCCCCAACACCCAGGTCCCATTAGCGAGGCCAGGGGATCCTCTCCCTTTCCTGGCAAACTGGGAAGCTGGGCTTGCCTCCCCCCCGCCCCGCCCCCCACCTCCTCGATTCTCGCTGGATCAAAGGTGTCACAAGTCAGATTCCTTAAAACTGCTTTCCAAGGGAACCCAAAATATCTGTTTCTAGAAGTGTTGGCATTCAAGAGCTGGAGATGACTCACAGCCCAGCCAGTGTCTCCTCTTCCGCACCCACGCTGTGGGGTCTATTTCTAGACAGCCTGTTGTGTGCGGAGTTCAGGGAACCTGGATCTTCCAGCGTCTTGTCTTAACTGGAACGTTCCATCAGTGGTTTTGTCCGGAGTATCCGGCGCGCGCTTTGTGGCCACGTCCCTGAAGCTCGAAGGCGGTGACGCGCTCTCTGAGTGATCAAAGGCAAAGGCACTTATGTTCTGAATCTCTGGCCCTTGTACTGACGGATGTTTAATTGCATCAGGAGGTTTTCTGAAGGAGGCAGTTGGAGTATGGAAGTGGTCATCACAGAAGCCAAGCTCGAGTTTGTGTTGTTTTCAGGAGGCCTTTGTCCTGAGCCCCGAAACCTGCCCTGGCCGCAGTGCTTAGCGTCACCCCATCCCTGGACAGGAAGCCAAGGGCCAGAGCAGCCCCTGCCCGTGAGCAGTGAGGGACCTTCCAGTGCCTTCATTCAATCCCTCCCGGTTTTCTCATCAATGAAGTGAGGATGAGAATGCCTCAGAATCACAGTGCTCACCTCGAAGGGCTGTTCTGAGGAGTCAGAGGTGACATGCAGAGCAGCGTGCACACAGCAGGCGCCCCATGCATGCAGGTCCCTCCTCCATCGGGACACTAATCTAACCCTCCCCGACAGCACACAGCAGGCGCTCCACGAGTGCGGGTCCCTTCTTCCCGACGTTTACTGAGCGCCTCCCCGACAGCACACAGCAGGCACCCCATGCGTGCAGGTCCCTCCTTCTTCCCGACGTTTACTGAGCGCCTCCCTGACAGCACACAGCAGGCGCCCCATGCGTGCAGGTCTCTCCTCCTTCCAGACACTTATCCAGCACCTCCCTGACAGTGCCCTGAGTTGGCTGCAGGTGGCCCTGCCCACTGCAGAGAGGGCCCCTGGAGCGAATCCGGCTGGGCGCGGCTCCGCCTCTTCCAGCTCTGGACCGGTGAAGGCCTCTCCATCTTCTCTGCAGGGCCACATGGCACTGAGGCCCGTGCTGCTGTCGGATGGCCCTGATGGCTGCAGACCACGGCATGTCTAAATCCTTAAAAGCCCTAAATGAGCTAACAAACCATTTGTGAGATCTTTTCCGTCCTTACGAAGACCTGGAAAGCCTGTCAGAACTTGGAAACGGGTTGAGGTGGGTTCTGGAAGGTGGAGTGGGGTGCTCCGGCCTCCTCTTCCCAGGTCGGGACCCTCCGTACCACCACAGCCCTCAGTAAATAGTTGTCCTTGGCTGCCCCTCGGGCCTGGGCTGGCACCCTTGGAGGAAGGACCTGGGAGAGGCTCATGCAGATCCCCTGGCTGGGGATCTTTGGGCAGAGAAATCTCAACCTGTTGTGGAGCAAGGAGGACAGGGCATGGGAGGCCAGGGGAGACAGGAGTCTTCCCACCAAGCTCTTCCCCTGGCACAGGGCTACATTCCCCTCAGTCCCCAACTTAGGGCTGCACAGAGGGGCAGAACTAGGGGTGCTGAGGTCCAGGCTTGGGAGGGGCTAACGCCTGAGAGGAGAAGAGAAGGAGAAGCAGCAAATTAGCACAAGGTGGCCCAGGATGGCGGCCAGGAAGTGCCCGTGTGAGGCAGCCGTGTCTAGCCAGTGCCAGGGTCAGACCTGTGGGCCGGATCCTGAGCTGCCCTCTGCAGAAGGCAGCCCTCCAGACCCAGGCATCCCTGGGCTTCCCCTGGGCGAGCAGCAGCAGCCGGGAAACCTGTCCCACGGGAGGGACCTCACGGGGCCCTTGAGCCGGAGAGATGCGTTTGGGGGTGGGGGGTGTGGGGTGGGGTCTCAGTCGAGCAGCAGTCCAGGGAGGACCAGAGCAAGCTCAGCCGGCACCAGCAGGGTCTCCTCCGGAGCAGATCCCTCGGGCTGAGGACCGTGGCTGAGACCCCTAGGACTGTCCCTGGATCCTGTCTTATGCCAACCCCAACAACAGAGCCTATGCACAAATTTTATTCAACAATTAGGAGACTCCATATTGTTAAGAAGACAATTCCTCCCAAATTGATTTATTGATTTGATGCAAAATCCCAACCTTAATCCTAGCAAACTTTTGTCACAGAAATGAGGAAACTGGTTTTAAAATTTATGTAGAAATGCAACGGACCTAGAACATCCAAAGTTATCTTGGGGGGAAAAACCGGTTAAAAATTACAGTGATTGAGGGTGGGCGTGGTGGCTCACACCTGTAATCCCAGCACTTCGGGAGGCCGAGGCAGGTGGATCACCTGAGGTCAGGAGTTCGAGACCAGCCTGGCCAACATGGTAAAACCCCTTCTCTACTAAAAATGAAAAATTTAGCTGGGAGTGGTGGCATGCACCTGTAATCCCAGCTACTTGGGAGTCTGGGACAGGAGAATTGCTTGAACCCAGGAGGCAGAGGTTGCAGTGAGCCGAGATTGCGCCATTGCACTCCAGCCTGGGCAACAAGAGCAAAACTCCGTCTCAAAAGTTAAAAAAATATTACAGTGATTGGCTGGGTGCAGTAACTCATGCTTGTAATCCCAGCACTTTGGGAAGCTAAGGCGGGCAGATCGCTTGAGCCCAGGAGTTCAAGACCAGCCTGGGCAGCATAGTGAGACCCCATCTATACCAAAAAGAAAGAAAGAACAATTAAGCAGGTGTGGGGGCATGCATCTGTGGTCCCAGCTACTCTGGAGGCTTAGATGTGAGGATGGCTTGAGCCTGGGAGGCAGAGGTTGTAGTAAGCTGAGATCGTACCGCTGCACTCCAGCCTGGGCATGACAGAGCCAGACCCTGTCTCAATTTTAAAAATTATTAAAAATAAAACAAAACAATACAGTGATGGCTGGGCATGGTGACTCACACCTGTAATCCCAGCACTTTGGGAGGCTGAGGTGGGCAGATCACGAGATCAGAAGATCGAGACCAGCCTGGCTAACACGGTGAAACCCCATCTCTACTAAAAATGCAAAAAATTAGCCAGTCATGGTGGCACATGCCTGTAATCCCAGCTACTCAGGAGGCTGAGGCAGGAGAATCCCTTGAACCCGGGAGACACAGGTTGCAGTCAGCTGAGATTGCGCCACTGCACTTCAGCCTGGGTGACAGGGCAAGACCTTGTCTCTTAAAAAAAAAAAAATCCACAAACACCCCCCACCCCAAAAACACCCGTACTCAAGTGTCAAATTTGATAGAACATGCTTCCAGTCCACCAAGGGCTTCTGGTGCTTGATGATGGAGACTCCAGCATCCATCAGTGAGTTTGGGGCCATGGCCTTGATTTGTGCTAAGACATCGGCAGTTTAAAGCAACATTGTGGTAAAATAGACACAGCATGTGCCATCCTACCCATGTTTAGGGTCCCGGTCAGTGGCACTAAGAGTGTCCACATCGCTGTGCACCTTCACCGTCCCGGAGCTTCCTCAGCTTTCCACACTGGAACTCTGTCCCCATGAAACACTCCCCGCCGCTCCCTGACAGCACTTCACTCTACGCTCTGTGTCTATGGGTCAGACTCCTCTGCGGACCTAAGTGGGGTCACCACAGCCTTTCGCTCTTGTGACCAGCTTCTCTGGCTGAGCCTCATGTCCGTGAGGTCCGTCCGTGTTGCCAAACGTGTCAGAGCTGCAGGCACCCCTGCTTTACCGCCATTGCTTCTGTACCATTGACATCCATGCAAACGGGAGTCCCATAAAAAAAGTCTCTAGAAACATCTTAGTCTCCCATGAAAACAGTTCTGACCTCCCAGCCCCCCAGGGGATCAAATGAGTCCATACCGGAGGACCCCACACCCCGTCGCCTCTACCCATGCAGATCCACCCGAGGTTATCGCCACACTTCTACTCAAACAAGAGCACCCTCCTGCGAAGCCACAGTGCTGGCATCACTTTAAGGAAATTCGCAGCAGTGTTCTGTTGGAGTCCGATATCCAGTCCACACTCGGGCTCCCAGCCACACCAGTGTGTCACGTGCGGTGTTTTTCCAAACCAGCGCCAAGACTCATGCTCTCCTCAGCCGCTGGTTTCTCGTCCCTGTTGTGGCAGAAGCCCCCGGCCCTCCCTATTCTTCCTTCTCTGTGGCAGTTTGAGGACAGCGACTCAGAAGACAAGGCGCATCCCGGGCCATCACAGAGCGCCCCTCCGCAGTGCTCCCAAAACAGGCCGTGCTGTCTACAGCAGGCGTCTCGGCAGCGTGGAGAGGAGAACCCACCCGGCTGCCACTTCCACCTCGGATTTGGTGCTGCTTTGGGCGCTGGATGTGCACAGGGAACCACCCCGGTGTCACTGGTGCCCATGACGATAAGGCTTCCACATCCCGGGAAGGCTGTTAGGAAATCCCGCGTGTCACCCACCCTCGCTGCCAGGAGTCACTTGGTGGTTATTGGACTGAGGCCCCGAGGTGGGACGGGCTTCCACGGGTGGCCGCCTGTGCCAAGCTAGTTGGTCACCACAAACCCACGCTGCCTTCCCCGTGTCCTCAGCCATGGCCCTTGTTCAACAGACATGAAAAGAGCTCATCAAGGACCACCTAATGGTGCAGAGTCCTCGCCCAGCCACACAACGGCCTTCACACAGCTGCCCTTGAGGAAATACTTTTTTTTTTTTTTGAGACTGAGTCTTACTCTGTTGCCCAGGCTGGAGTGCAGTGGCGTGATCTCCGCTCACTGCAACCTCCGCCTCCCGGATTCAAGCAATTCTCCTGCCTCAGCCTCCCGAGTAGCTGGGACTACAGGCACGTGCCACCATGCCTGGCTAATTTTTTTGTATTTTTAGTAGAGACAGGGTTTCGCCATGTTGGCCAGGATGGTCTCGATCTCCTGACCTCGTGATCTGCCCCTACTTGGTCCCTCAAAGTGCTGGGATTATAGGTGTGAGCCACTGCGCCTGGCTGAGGAAATAAAATTTAACTCTAACCTGCCTATGTGCGCACGCACCGTGTTGTTATTAAATGTACCAACATATTACTTTAATATTTTGATAACTTTTTCATTTTAACTGGTTTTCTTTGCAATCAGATGTGTTTTATCTCATGGATTTGTCAACATCATTTGAGAAGAAGTCCATAGGGCTCACCAGACAGCCAGGTGGGCCGCAGCATGAAAACGTTAAGAATGCACATGCTGGCCAGGCGTGGCGGCGCACACCTGTAATCCCAGCACTTTGGGAGGCCGAGGCAGGTGGGTCACCTGAGGTCAGGAGTCCAACACCAGCTTGGCCATCATGGTGAAACCCCATCTTAAAAAAAAAAAAGAAAAGAAAAGAAAAGGAAGAATGCACATGCTTTGACAGTACATGTACTACAATTGGAATGATACAGAGAAGATCAGCAGATTTAAAAAAATGTTAAGAACTCAGTCTCGGGCTGGGCGCGGAGGTGCATACCTGTAATCCCAGCACTTTGGGAGGCTGAGGTGGGCAGATCACTGGCCAACATCGTAAAACCCCGTCTTAAAAAAACACAAAAATAAATAAAATAATTAAAAAAAAGGAACTCAGTCTGGTGAGGTACGGTCCCTCACACCTGTAATCCCAGCATTTTGGGAGGCCGAGGAAGGTGGATCACAAGGTCAGGAGATGGAGACCATCCTGGCTGACATAATGAAACACCATCTCTACTAAAATACAAAAAACTAGCTGGGCATGGTGGCGCATGCCTGTAGTCCCAGCTACTCAGCAGGCTGAGGCAGGGGAATCGCTTGAACCCGGGAGGCAGACATTGCAGTGAGCCAAGATAGAGCCACTGCACTCTAGCTTGGCAACAGAGCAAGACTCCATCTAAATAAATAAATAAATAAAAATAAAAATTAGCTGGATGTGGTGGTACATGCCTGCAGTTCTAGACACTTAGGAGGCCGAGGCGGGAGGATTGCTTGAGCCCAGGAATTTGAGGCTGCAGTGAGTTATGTCTGTGCCACTGCACTCCAGCCTGGGTGACAGAGAGAGACCCTGTCTCACAAAAATAAAAACAAAATAAACCCCAACAAACTTGGTCTGGAGGACTGGATTGATCCAGGTCAAAATGTGTGCAGGGTCCTGTGGATGATCTGTGAGTTCACACCACCCTCATCTGGGCCACGGTATGGGTCATCTCATGGGTGGGGACACCAAATGGGCCACTTGGTTGGGGTGATGACCTCGAGAACTCTCCTTAGTGAGAGTCCTTGGCAGCAAGCAAGTCGCTGGCTCCGCAGCCCCGCAGACACAGCTTTCCCACATGCCCTAGGGTTTCGGTAGCCAGCGCTCACCCCCGCCTGAATCAGCCATTCCCCGAAGGGGCTGGTGTCGGGAGACTTCTCATCAGCTGTTCCTGCCACACTGGCATTTTCAGTAAGGAGAAGCTGTTCCTTATTAACTAGAAAAGGCCAAGTGACTGGTGATCACTTTCTTTTCAAAACCAATCTTCAGAGGGAGGGATTCGCAGGATGTCACCTCCGGGTGTCAAATGACATTTGCTTTCTTCTCCCTGGCTGTCTCTTTGGTGTCACTGTGGATTTACAGGTTTTCTTTTCTTTTTCTCTTTTTTTTTTGAGGTGAAGTCTCACTCTGTTGCCCAGGCTGAAGTGCAGTGGCATAATCTCGGCTCACTGCAACCTCTGCCTCCTGGGTTCAAGCGATTCTCCTGCCTCAGCCTCCCAAGTAGCTGAGATTATAGGCGTGCACCACCATGCCCAGCTAGTTTTGTATTTTTAGTAGAGACAAGTGTTCACCATGTTGACCAGGCTGGTCTCAAACTCTTGACCTCAGGTGATCCACACAACTTGGCCTCCCAAAGTGCTGGGATTACAGGTGTGAGCCACTGTGCCCGACCTCTGTTCACTTTTTTGATGGTGTTCTTTGAAGCACAAAAGTTTCAACTTTTAAGAATTTAAAAATTGGCCAGATGTGATGGCTCATGCCTGTAATCCCAGCACTTTAGGAGGGTGAGGTGGGAGGATCACTTTAGGCCATTCGAGACCAGTCTGGCCCACATGGCAAAACCCTGTCTCTCCTAAAAATACAAAAATTAGCCAGGAGTGGTGGTGCGTGCCTGTAGTCCCAGCTACTCGGGAGGCTGAGGCAGGAGAATCGCTTGAACCAGGAGGTGGAGGTTGCAGTGAGCCGAAGTCACGCCATTGCTCTCCAGCCTGGGCCACAGAGCGGAGGTTTTAACTTTGATGAAGTCCAATCTGTCTATTTTTTTATTTGGGTGCTTGTGCTTTTGGTGTCATATCTAAGAAGCCATTGCCTAATCTAAGGTCACCAAGATTGATGCCTATGTTTTCTTCTAAAAGTCTTAGTTTTCGTCTTACACTTAGGTCTTTGATTTCGGCTAAATTTTGTTCATGGTGTGAGAGAAGGTTCTCAGTTTCTTCTTTTGTATGTGGCTATTAAGCTGTCCCAGTACCATTTGTTGAAAAGATCATTCCTTCCCGATTGAATGTTCTCGGGGTGCTGTTTTGAAAATCAATTGACCATGCATGTAAGGGTTTATTCTTGAACTCTTAATTCTGCTTCATTGATCCCTACCTCCACCCTCATGCCCGGTCACTCAGCTTTCTTCCTTTTCAAGGTTGTTTGGTTATTCTGGATCTTTTGTATTTCCATATGAAATTTTAAGGCCAGCTTTTCCATTTTTTTTTTTTTTAAAGCAGCTGGGATTTTGATAGGAATTGAGTTGAATCTGCAGATCAACCTGGAAAATATCGCCATTTTCACAATAGTAAATTTTCTGATCTGTGAACATGGGACATCTTTTCATTTGCTTAGGTCTTTAAAAATGTTCTTTCAGCCTGGGCATGTTGGCTTATGTCTGCAATCCCAGCACTTTGGGAGGCTGAGGCGAACAGATCACTTGAGGTCAAGAGTTTGAGACCAGCCTGGCCAACATTGTGAAACCCCATCTCTACTAAAAATGCAAAAAATAGCCAGGCGTGGTGGCGCAAGCCTGTAATCACAGCCACATGGGAGGCTGCGGCAGGGGAATGTCTTGGCCTGGGAGGTGGAGGCTGTAGTGAGCCAAGACTGTTCCACTGTACTCCAGCCTGGGTGACAGAGCGAGACTTTGTCTTGGGGGAAGTAGCGTTGTTCTTTCAGTTACATGTTGTAGCTTTCAGCGTCCAGCTCTTACATATCTTTTGTTGAATTTATCCCTAGGAATTTTAACTTTTGTGATGCTATTGTGAGTGGTTTTCTGAACTTGACTTTCTGATTGTTCATGACTATTTATGGAAATGCAACATATTTTTGTATATTGATTATGTTTCCTTCAGCCTTGCTGATTTCACTTATTCATCCTAATATTTGTTGATTTTTGTGTGTGTGTTTGTGTACGTAATCCTTAGGATTTTCTATATATAAGATCATGTCATCTGTGAATAAAGATAGTTTTACTTCCTTTTTAATCTGGATGCCTTTTATTTATTTTCCTTGCGTGGTTGTTCTGGTTTGAATCTCCAGTAGAATGTTGAATAGAAGTGGTGACAACAGAGATCCTTGTCTTATTCCTGATTTTAAGGGGAAAGCATTTAGTCTCTCATTATTAAGTAGGATGTTAGCTGATTTTCATAAGTACCTCTTTTCACTTCAGGTTCACTTTCAGCTTCAGGTTGAAGAAGTTTCCTTCTATTTCAAGGTGTTTTTTTTTTTTTTTTTTTTGAGATGGAGCCTCACTCTGTCACCCAGGCTGGAGTACTCACTGCAACCTCCACCTCCCAGGTTGAAGGGATTCTTGTGCCTCAGCCTCCCGAGTAGCTGGGATTACAGGCAGGCACACCACCATGCCTAATTAATTTTTGGATTTTTAGTAGAGACGGGGTTTTGCCATGTTGGCCAGGCTGGTCCCCAACTCCTGTCCTCAAGCAATCCACCCACCTCAGCCCTCCCAAAGTGCTGGGATTACAGGTGTAAGCCATTGCGCCTGGCCAATTTTTAAATTTTTTTGGTAGAGACAGGGTCTTATTATGCTGCCAGGCTGTTCTTAAACTCCTGGGCTCAAGCGATCCTCCAGTGTCAGCCTCTCAAAACACCGGGATTACAGATGTGAACCACCATGCCTAGCCTGGGATTTTCAAGTCTTGAGGCGACCTCACATTCTTGGAATAAATCCCACTTAGTTGTGGTGTGTAATTCTTTCTGTACATTGCTGGATCTGATTTGCTAGTGTTTTGTGGAGAATTTTTGTACCTACATTCATAAGGGATGTTGGTTTGTAAGTTTTTTTTTCTTGTGATATCTTTACTTGTCTTAACATCAGGATAGTACTAGCCTCCTATAGTTAGCTGGGAGTGTTCTCTTCTTCTCTATTTTTTGAAAAAATCTGTGAAGGATTGGTGTTAATTCTTCCTTAAGTGTTTGGTAGAATTTACCAGTATTGCTATCTTGGCCTTGGTTTTCCTTTGCAAGTTTTTAAAAGATTACTAATTCAGTTCCTTTACTTGTTACGAATGGATTAAAGTTTCCTATTATTTCTCGCGTCAATGTGGTAGTTTGTATCTTTAGGAATTTGTTTCATCTAGGTTATATAATTTGTTGGCACCAATTATTTATCTTATTTTCTTAAAAAAAATATTTTTTTTATTGTACTTTAAGTTCTGGGGTACATGTGCAGAACACGCAGGTTTGTTCCATAGGTGTATATGTGCCATGGTGGTTGGACTTTTTACTTCTGTAAAGTCAGTGGTAGGTCAGGCACAGTGGCTCACGCCTGTAATCCCAGCACTTTGGGAGGCTGAGGCAGGCAGGTCACCTGAGGTCAGGAGTTCAAGACCAGCCTGGCCAATATGGCAAAGCCCCGTCTCTACTAAAAATACGAAACTTACTAAGGCAAGATCAGGGAGGACAGAAGGAGCAGAGGGCAAAGGCTCGCTTGATCTTCATTTTCAGTAGGAGTACAGGCAATGAGCACAGGGCCTCACCATCCTTCTGACCTTTTGGGTTTTAAGCAGGAGCTGTCAGATTTTTAAAAAATTTATTGGCCAGGTGTGGTGGCTCATGCCTATAATCCCAGTGTTTTGGGAGGCCAAGGCGGGCAAATCACGAGGTCAGGAGTTCGAGACCAGCCTGGCCAACATGGTGAAACCCTATCTCTACTAAAAATACAAAAAATTAGCCAGATGTGGTGGCAGGCGCCTATAACCCCAGCTACTCAGGAGGCTGAGGCAGGAGAATTGCTTGAACCCAGGAGACAGAGGTTGCCGTGAGCTGAGATCATGCCACTGCACTTCAGCCTGGGCCACAGAGTGAGACTCGGTACAAAAAAAAAAAAGAAAAAGAAAAATTAACTGGTGTGGTGGTGTGCACCTGTAATCCCAGCTATTCAGAAGGCTGAGGCAGAATCACCTGAACCTGGGAGGCGGAGGTTGCAGTGAGCCAAGATGGCACCATTGCACTCCAGCCTGGGCTACAGAGCGAGACTTCATCTCAAAAAAAAAAAAGTCAGTAGTAATGTGCCCCCTTTGATTCCTTATTTTAGTAATGTGAATCTTCTTCCTTTGGTTCTTGGCTAGTCTTACTAAAAGTTTACCAATTTTGTTCCTCTTTTCAAAGGACCACTTCAATTTTGTCGGGTTTCTCTTATTTTTCTGTTCTGTGTCTCATTCATTTCCACGCTAAGCTTTATTATTTCCTTCCTTCCACTTTGGGTCTAGTTTGCTCTTTTTTCCCTAGGTTCTTAAGAGAAAGGTTATGGTTTTGCTTTGAGATCTTTCTTCTTCTTTTACAAAAATACACGTTATTTTTTGGAGCAGTTTCAGGTTCACAGCAAAATTGAGTGAAAAGCACAGTTCTCATAAGTCCCCTCCCTATACATGGAGCCCTCCCCACCACCGACCCCCCCACCGACCCCCCCACCGACCCCCCCACCACCGACACCCCACCACCGACAACACCACCACCAGCACCCCCACCACCGACACCCCCACCACCAACACCCCACCACCGACACCCCCACCACCGACACGCCACCACCGACACCCCCGCCACCAGCACCCCACCACTGACACCCCCGCCACCGACACCCTACCACTGACACCCCGACCACCGACACCCCCACAAAGGGCCTCACTTGCTGCGGTGGTGAACCTGCACTGACCCAGCACCGTTGGTTTTATTGTTGTTGTTTTGAGATGGAGTTTTGCTCTGTCTCCCAGGCTGGATCCACTGGTGTGATCTTGGCTCACTGCAACCTCTGCCTCCCGGGTTCAGGTGATTCTCCTGCCTCAGTCTCCCAAGTAGCTGGGACTACAGGCATGAACCACCACACTCGGCTAATTCTGTAATTTTAGTAGAGGTGGGGTTTCATGCTGTTGGCCAGGCTGGTCTGGAACTCCTGATCTCAGGGGTGATCGGCCCGCTGAGGCCTCCTGCAGTGCTGGGGTAGGCGTGAGCCACTGGCCTAGCCTATGCTTGGTGTTGTACATTCTATGGGTTTTCACACATGTGTATGGCATGGATCCGTCATGGCAGTGCCATGCAGAGTGGTTTTATGGCCCTGAAAGTCCTCTGTGCTCTGCTTATTCATCGCTCCCTTCCCCCGCGCCTGGCGACCACTGATCTTTTAACTGTCTCCATAGCTTTGTCATTCCCAGACATCATGTAGTCGGAATTGAAGGGTGGTAGCATTACCAGCCAAAAACCTGCCACTATGGCATAAGAATTATTTTAGCTAAAGGCTCTAAAAATAAAAGTAGTTGCAAGAAGTGTGCTTAGACCCCCGCTTTTCTTCCTGAAAGCAGGAGATTAAATTCCCACGTGAGAGCTGAGTTCCCTACACCAGGAGGAAAGAAACATTTTTATCACCAGAGATGGGGATTCGAGGCAGAGCGAAATCTGTACAAACAGATCTTGTTAAAATAATTCTCATCTTTCTTTTACTCGCCTCGTATATTTTAGTGACTTTTCCACAATTTCCTCTCTTGGCTCAACCTGAAGGCACCTAGACCTGGCCATGTCTTTGGGTTTTCATCTTCTTGTGGGGACTTCCATGTACCTGTAAAGCAAAATCTGTCTGCTTTTCTCCTGTTAGTCTGACTTAGGGCAATTTGATTCTCAGGCCCAGCCAAAAGACCCCAAGAGGGCAGAGGTGAGGTTTTCTCCCATACAGAATCACACAGTAGGGAGAAGTTTTAGACTGGCTTCTTTCACCTGGCAGCACACATCTAAAGTTCCTCCATGTCTTTTCACAGTTGCCAGCTCATTTCTTCTTAGTGCTGAATAACAGTCTGTCGTCTGGATCTGAAGGACATCTTGGTTGCTTCCAAGTTTTGGAAATTATGGGTAAAGCTGCTATAAATATCCAGGCGTAGGTTTTTGTTTGGTTGGTTTCTTGGTTTTGTTTTGTTTTGAGAGAGGGTCTTTCCCTGTCACCCAGGCTGGCATGCAGTGGTGTGATCACAGCTTACTGTAGCCTTGAACTTGTGGACTCAAGCCGTCCTCCCACCTCAACCTCCTGAGTAGCTGGGACTACAGGTGTGTGTCACTACCCCTGGATAATTTTTAAAAATTTTTGTAGAGATGGGAACTCATTTTGTTGCCCAGGCTGGTCTTGAACTCCTGGGCTCAAGCGATCCTCCCACCTTGGCCTCCCAATGTGCTGAGATTACAGGCGTGAGCCACTACACCCAGTCCCGTGTGCAGGCTTTTGTGTGGATATAAGTTTTCAGCTAATCTGGGTAAATACTGAAGAGTGCAATTGCTGGTTCCTATGGAAAGAGCATTTTTACTTTTTTTTTTTTTTTTGAGACAGAGTCTCACTCTGTCGCCCAGGCTGGAGTACAGTGGCGCAATCTCAGCTCACTGCAACCTCTGCCTCCTGGGTTCAAGTGATTCTCCTGCCTTAGCCTCCCGAGTAGTTGGGATTACAGGTGCCCACCATTATGCCCGGTTAATTTTTGTATTTTTAGTAGAGAAGGGGTTTTACCATGTGGCCAGGCTGGGCACGAACTCCCGACCTCAGGTGATCTGCCCACCTCGGCCTCCCAAAGTGCTGGGATAACAGGAGTGTGTTTACAAAGTAAACTGCGCCCAGCCAGCATGTGTTTACTTTGGTAAGACGCTGCCAAACTCTCTTCCAAAGTGGCTGCAGCATTTTGCATTCCCACCAGCAGTGAATGGGTGTTCCCGCGGCTCCATGTCCTCACCAGCATTTGGTGTTATCAGTGCTTTGGATTTTCCCTGTTCTAATGGGCATGTAGTGGTTTCTCATTGTTTTTCTTTCTTCTTTATTAATGCAGGTGTTTACAGCTATAAATTTTCCTCCAATCACTTCATTTCTGTATTCCATAAATTTTGATATGTTGTAGTTTTATTTTCATTCCTCTCTAAGTATTTTCTAATTGATTTTGTGATTTCTTCTTTGATTCATTGGTGATTTAGGAGTATGTTATTTAACTTCCACATATTTGTGAATTTCCCAAACCTTCTTCTGTTAGTGATTTCTAATTTCTAGATTCCCAGGAACATGTCAGGGCCTTCAAAGCCCCCTGTGGACATCCCATTCCCCAGCTGTTCCTTTTAAGGTTTTGATCTTGTTTGCTCCTACTGGTAACACCAGCTAGGCAGCTGTGATGTTAAGCAGTTGCCATGGATGGTTCTCAACAATCATCCCAAGGAAACCACTGTTCCCAGTAAGTAAGGTCTGAGTCAGGTCAATCAAGACGAGCCCTGCAAGGGGTGGTGGTGGGGGGTTCCTGGGGAGCTGCCAGATGGGTCAAATAGTGACAATTATGTCAGGGGTGGGGATTCTGGGAGCTCTAGACCCACTCTAACTCTGCCAGTGGGTGCCAGGATGCTGGTTTTCAAGGCTACTGCGGGGGTGGAGGAGTGGGATAGAAACAGCAACAGCTAAAATGCCCCAACACTCATTGTGCCACTGAGATTCAGCTGTTTTTTTTTTTTTTTTTACTGACTAAATGCTCCTCAGAGGGTTGCAAGCTTTTGGTGAATTTCCAGAGTTCTGAAAAAGTCCACTTTTTTCATTGTGCCAGTGTTCTCATTGCTTTTACGGAGAAACAGATTTGGAGGGGGCACTACTCTGACATTCTGAAAGTGGCTATCCCTGATGCTTGGTTTTTAAACATTGAATAGTATTAAATTCCAAGACATCTTCTCCCTCCTCCCCACTGCCTCTTTCTCTCTCTCTCTCTCCCCATCTCCTTCTTATTTTGATGTCTGGCTGACCCTCCCTGTTAGGGTTTGGCCCCAGTAGGGTCCTAGCTTCTCAGCTCTATGTGGCCAGTGGTGGTTGTCCTGTGGGGCTGGGGTGAGGGACCAGGATGAGGAGATGGCCAGGACCTGCTTCATCTGGATGGCTTGAGTCCCCGTGCCTCCTGACCCTGCCCTGTTCTTGGTGGTGGCCTGTAGCCATGGTGTCTGGGCGACGGTGGTGCCATGAAGGTCTGTCTGTAAGAGCCCCTTTCTGATTCTCTTAATAAAATCAAACTCTGGGCCGGGAGAGGTGGCTCATGCCTATAATCCTAGCACTTTGGGAGGCTAAGGTGGGTGGTTTGCCTGAACTCAGGAGTTCAAGAGCAGCCTGGGCAACATGGTGAATCCCAGTTTCTACTAAAATACAAAAATTAGCTGGGCATGGTGGCGTGTGCCCGTAATCCCAGTTACCTGGGAAGCTGAGACAGAAGAATTGCTTGAACCCAGGAGGTGAATGTTGCAGTGAGCTGAGATCATGTCATTGCAGTCCAGCCTGGGCAACAGGGTGAGAATCCGTCTCAAAAACAAACAAATAAAATAAAATAAAATAAAATCAGACTCTGGAGCTCAGGCTGGCCTGGGAAAGGATGTGTCCCTGGGAGGTCTACCTCTTGTCCCCCAAAACCCCGTGAACTTCGGGGAGGGGCAGGGCCTGGAACTTGGCCCGTAAGGAAAGGCACTGCTTGTTTCCTTCCTGAAGGTGCTGAAGGAGACCCCTCCCAACCTTGGTGCTGGGAGCATTGCTTCCTTAGGGAAGCCAGCAGATCCTCGAGGGGCTTCCTGTGGGCCGCAGCTTGCTCCGAACAAGCCCGGGCACTGGAGCCAGGCGGAGGCGTTTCTTTTCACATGCAGTGTGAGAAGGACCTGCCATTCATTTTTACCATCAGATCAGTCAGAGAACAGTTTCTCTCCGGGTGCGTTTTCCCCAGGGGTCAGGCCTCCAGACAGGCTGCCCCTCCTGTGTTCCCGGAGATGAAGAAGACACAGCCGGCTCTCCCTCTCCTCCCGCTGCAAACTTCCGGCTTTGGAGCCGTTCCTGAAAGGAGCTCCAGGGGGTCCCAGCGCTCTGTATGCCAAAGACAGATGGCATCACTGCCAACCCCGGAGTCAGAGCCAGGCCCAGCCCTGGTAGGGGCACAATGGAGCCGTCTTCGTGCCCCGTTACAGCTCCCCCAAGGGCTCCCCGGACACCACGCCGGGTGGTCTGGGTGTGGAGAGTGAGCCTCCTCGCAGCTCCTTATAGGAAACCGTCTTTCCTGCAGTTCCTCTAGCGCAGCCCCGCCGTGGTCTGGGGTCCGACAGCGTCCGCAGAGGTTTGTGAGGGTCCATGAAACACTTGTGTCACCAGGATGTTCATTTTGCAATTGTCAACATTTGTAATCCAGTGAAAACCCCACAGAGTCCAGGTAACGGGAAGAGCGTACTTTTGTCCAAGCCATTTCCCGACCTGTCAGCTCACCTCTGAGAAAGGCCAGTGCCCCCCTGCTCAGGCAGGCCATGCCCATACTGTGCCCCTGCCCGGAAACAACTCCTCCTTCACACCTGCGGCCCTCACACCCCCGCCCTGCTGCTCCCTCCTGGTGAACAGCACACAGCAAGGCCTGCGGCCCCAGCAAGCAGCTTCCACTCCCAGGCATGCTTGCTTTAAATAATTCAGCTGTCCTTTCGGAGACAGTTCACCAAAGCTGCTTGTTGAGGGGAAAGATCGTGAGTGCGGCGGCTGATGCCTCCTCTGAATGAGACCTTGGAGACTCAGCCTGACCACGTCGACACCGCAACTGGAAGCGCTGAGGGCCACGGGCGCCACGAGAGATGCAGCCCCGGCGGGCACAACCTCTGAGTTCTGAGACCCTCCTGCTGTACCCGAGAACCCAATGCCACCGAAGACGATGACACCAGAACCCCGAGCAGGCAGGGAGGCAGTGGGCACTCCTGGGCATATGCGGGCTCCTCTGCAGGGCGGGGAGGCTCCGGCTCACTTAGACTCCTCTGTCCATCACAGAGTGGAATGTGGAGGTGGCCATGAAAATCACAGAAACCGTGTGTGGGCCCCCAGCCTGTCAGGAGGGAGGAAGTGAAATGGGGGGTGCACCCGGTAGAGACACCTCCCCAACCCCAGACCAGCTGGGCCCTCTGCAGGCTCCTCCTCTAGCCCGGCCAGTGTTCACGGTGGGGGCACACTCACTGAGCCCTCGCATTGCTTTCCCTCCTCTCCCTGGCCACCGGGGACTCCCTGTCTGCCAAGTGATACAATGCACAGCTTCAACTTAGCACGTTCCACCCTGACACAGTGTCATCCACTCCACGTGTGTCTAAGAGCCCTGCCACCACGACTCCATCGCTCCTTCCTGCTCTTGGTGCTGGTTTTTTGTTTTTCTTTGTTTGTTTTTTGAGACAAAGTCTTGCTCTGTCGCCCAGGCTGGGGTGCAGGGGTGCAATCTCAGCTCACTGCAACCTCCGCCTCCCAGGTTCAAGTGATTCTCCTGCCTCAGCCTCCAGAGTAGCTGAGACTACAGGCACTCGCCACCACGCCCTGCTAATTTTTGTATTTTTAATAGAGATGGGGTTTCTCCATGTTGGTCAGGCTGGTCTCGAACTCCTGACCTTGTGATCCGTCCGCCTTGGCCTCCTAAAGTGCTGAGATTACCGGCGTGAGCCGCCGCGTGGCGCTGCTTTCCATCAGTTTGACTCCCGCATTTGTTAGAAACCCCACACGCGACGTTCCTGCCGTGCTGTTTGCTTTACGCAGTCATCATCTTTGACTGTTATGCCCCCAAATGAACCACCTGCCCTTGCCTCAGGGTCTGCTTCTGGAAGACAGAAATCTCCAACAAAGTGGGGAAACTCACTTATGGAAGGAGGGGTAGTTATGCTCACGCCCCCTAAAATGGACTGAAGGCAGAAGCAGTGCCAGTGATTATGCGGGTGATTGACACCTATGATGAAAGAGGCAGCCTGCACGGGAGTCAAAATATGTTCAGCAGGCCGGGTGTGGGGACTCACGCCTGTAATCTCAGCTCTGTGGGAGGCCGAGGCGGGCAGATCACTTGAGCCCAGGAGTTTGAGACCAGCCTGGCCAACATGGCGGAACCCCATCTCTACTAAAAATACAAAAGTTAGCCTATCGTGGTGGCACGTGCCTATAATCCCAGCTACTCAGGAGGCTGAGGCAGGAGAATTGCTTGAACCTGGGAGTCAGAGGTTGCAGTGAGCCAAGATCGTGCTACTGCACTCCAGCCCGGGTGATAGCGCAAGACTCCGTCTCACAAAATATAACTATGTATTCAGCAAACCAGGACAGAACCCAGGGAGAAATGGCCAGGACAGCAGCTTCCTGGGGACTTCAGTGCAAGTCCCTTGAGTAGAAAACAGAGATGAAGACAAACATGAACTGGGGACCAGGAGTGTCAGGTTGCACAGTGGACAACCCTCTCTCTGGGGCATGGTTCCTCCATGCCACTGCGGTGGGCCGGCTGCCTTTCCAAACCCACACGGTGCCTGTGGAAAAAGGGCCGCATTCCAGCCATTCGTATCACACATTTTCTGACTGCATATAATTTCAGAAATCAAAACCAGAAAGTTAACTTTGGAAACCTTATATACATTTGGAAATTTAAAAATGTGCTTCTAAATAACAAAGCTCAAAGCAGAAAGCCTGAGGGAAATTGGAAGCTACTCGGAAGCGAGTGGTAAGAAACACAGCACATGTCAACGCCTGTGTTTTGTCTCGCAGCAGCTCCAACCCTGCGGAGAATCCTGGAGAAACTTCCTCAGGAATGCACGGTGAACACACACACAGCCTGTTCCTAACAGCACTGTCTGAGCGAAGGACCCTGGAGAGATCCTAAATGCCCATCGTAGGTTCCTTTGTTTTCCCGCACCCCGCTTTCTTTCTTTGCCCTGGCCCCTCTGCAGCCCAGCCAGCTGCAGGTTTTCCCTGCAGGCCTGAACCCAAGCTGGGCTTTGAGTGTTCTCAGGCACTAAGAAGGGCATTGAGGCTGTTGTTCAGAACACGAAAAGGTCAAACATGTTGCTGAACACACAGAAATCAGCCCCAGCCTGAGCCAAATTCCTTAAGGCCTCACATCAACTCGATCGCCCAGCCCCTTGTTATGGACAGACCTGGGCATGGCCTCTCCCTTTTCTGACCTCTGTGCGTAGATCCCTTTGCTAAATGCTCTGCAGGATTCACCCTGGTGTCCAGGGCTTCCTTCTTTGGAATCTCAACCTGCCCCATCTCATTCCCTAGAGACGGACGCAGTGGGGAGGTTGGCAGAGGCAGGGGCCGGGGGGGTTTCATGGGGTGGGGTCTCCCTCTGGGGTGATGAAAGTGTTCTGAAGGCTGGGCGTGGTGGCTCACGCCTGTAATCCCAGCTCTTTGCGGGGCTGAGGCGGGCAGATAACCTGAGGTCAGGAGTTTGAGACCAGGCCAGGCTTGGCCCCCTCTGCTGCGGGCTCACCCACCGCTGGGGGCACAGCCTGTACGTGAGTGGGTGGTGAAGTGAGTGGTTTCAGGTCTGAGGTGGCAAAAGGATGCTCCCCAAAGCCAGCATTACCCACCGGCGAGCTCTGTCCTGACCGAAGGACACTGAAGAAGTAACCTCAGGGAACCCATCTAACAACCAGTGAGGAGCCAAGACATCCCAGCAACCACACGCGGGAGCTTGGCATGCGCCCTCCCTGTTCGGGCCTTCGGAGGACAGCAGCCCCGGCCAAACCAACAGCCTGCTGCAGCCTCACCAGAGCCCCTGAGCCAGCATCTCCCTCCACGCATCTCCCCCGCTCCTGACTCACGGAAATTGCGCTGATGTCACTTGCTGTCTTCAGCGTCTAAGTTTTGGAGTAATTTGTAACGCAGCCGTGGGTAACAAACGCACAGGGAGGTGAGAACGCAGACCTGTGGAATTACCGTGCACACTTTCTGATCGTCCCTCAACACCAGAGACATAAATCAGAGGCCTACTGTTTACTTTCAGCCTATATGAAATTGCAGTAAAAAGTGGTATAAAGAGATAAAATGCACAAACCTGCCATGGGGTTCCGAGGACAAGCTGGCGGCCAGTGGATCCCGGGATCCCAGGAGGGAGTCTATGTTCCTTGCTCAGGAGTGCTTCTCAGCACACATCTCTGAACTGGATTCTGGAACATGGTGGGATGTGGAGACGCAGGTGGAAAGCCTTTCCAAGTGCCAAAGTCACCGTATGCCAAGGCCAATCAAGGATCGGATTGGGTGTGTTCTTAAGAATGGGCTGTGCGCGGTGGCTCACGCCGGTAATCCCAGCACTTTGAGAGGCCAAGGCGGGTGAATCACTGGAGTCCAGGAGTTTGAGACCAGCCTGGGCAACATGGTAAAATCCCATCTCCACTAAAAATACAAACAATTAGTCGGGTGTGGTGGCATGCGGCTGTAATCCCAGCTACGCAGGAGGCTGAGGCGGGAGGATCACCTGAGGTGGGGAAGTTGAGGCTGTAGTGAGCTGGGATTGTGCCGCTGTTCTCCAGCCTGGACGACAGGAGTGAAAAGCGTCTTAAAAAAAAAGAAGAAGAATGGCTGGTAATTATACAATGGCCTGTGCCCACCTTCCTTTAAGCAGTGTTTCTGCAGCCTCAGCCTCCCATGCTTATGGGATCCTCCAACCTCAGCCTCCTGAAGGTAGTCGGGACTACAGGCCTGGACCACCATGTCCAGGTAATTTTTAAACTTGTTGTAGAGACCGGGTGTTGCCATGTTGCCCAGGCTGACCTTGAACTCTTGGCCTCGAGGGATCTTCCTGTCTTAAACACTGTTGGGATCACAGGCGTGAGCCACCGTACTTGGTCGGCCGAAGCATGTTTCTTAAACTTAATTGTTTCTTTACCACCTTTATTAATATTTTTTCTTTTGCTAGGCCCATTTTAAAGTTAAGGAACGCTTTTAAATACAAGTATCCTATATATCTTAATTGGTTTAATTATTAATTAATTTATTTGTTTTTATTTTTATTATTTTTTTTGAGATGGAGTTTTGCTTTTATTGCCCAGGGTGGAGTGCAGTGGCACGATCTCAGCTCACCACAACGGCCTCTCTCTCTCTTTCTTCCCTCCCTTCCTTCCTTCCTTCCTTTCTTCTTCCTATCTCTTCCTTCCTTCCTTTCTTCTTCCTTCCTTCCTTTCTCTCTATTCCTTCCTTCCTTCCTTCTCTCTTTTTTTTTTGAGATGGAATTTGCTCTTGTTGCCCAGGCTGGAGTGCAGTGGCGTGATCTCAGCTCACTGCAACCTCCACCTCCTGGGTTCAAGCGATTCTCCTACCTCAGCCTCCCGAGTAGCTGGGATTACAGACGTGTGCCACCACACCTGGCACTACCACAACAGAACTGACCATAGCTAGGAACTGCAAGGCTGGGGGCTGTGGAGCTGCACCTGAGGTGGGAGTCAGCTACCTGGAAGGCCACTTTTGAGGAAAGGTGGTATGAGTGCCCCCAGTAACCCGTCTGCTGGGGATGGGAAGGGGCCACAGGCGGATGGCAGGAACGTGGCTGCAGGAGCTTCAGCCAGAGAGGGAACAGAACCTCTGCAAGGGGCTGGAGCTGTGGGCCCCATGCAGCACCCTGAAACAGGCATAGCCAGGAAGGGCATGGCATGGTTGGGGTGCTGCCCAGCACACCGGTGTTTGGAGGGGCACGCCCACCTGTTCACACCAGTGTTTGGAAGGACACAGCCACCTGTTTGGGAGCAGACACTTGAGGAGCACTTAGTAAACACTAGCCCCTGTTTTATTGACTAATGTTAGTCAATGTGAAAGGAAAATAAACCTTGGGACCCCAAAATTACTAAATTATTTATACCGAAGGGAAACGTCAAGCAGGGAACTGCGTGGGGCAAACTTACCTCCCATTCCATTCAAAGTCACCCTCTGCTCACTGAGATCAATGCACATGTGATTGCTTCCCCACATGTGAAAGGCCCCCCCGCGTCACGTTGTCCTCTCACATGTGATTGCTCCCCCACCTGTGAAAGGCACCCCCCGCGTCACGTTGTCCTCTCACATGTGATTGCTCCCCCACCTGTGAAAGGCTCCTCCCTGCGTCACGTTGTCCTCTTTCCAGACCAAACCAGAGCACCTGTGTATTAGTCAGTGTTCACACTGCTATAAAGACATCCCCGACACTGGGTCATTTATAAAGAAAACAGGTTTAATTGACTCACAGTTCTGCAGGGCTGGGAGGCCTCAGCAAACTTACAATCGTGGTGGAAGGGGCAGGGGCACGTCTTATGTGGTGGCGGCGAGAGAGTGGTGAGCAAAGGGGGAGGAGCCCCTGATAAAACCATCAGGTCTCATGAGAACCCCCTCACTATCATGGGGACAGCACTGTGGAGACCACCCCCGTGATCCAGTCGCCCCCCAGCAGGCCTTGACCCGGATGCGTGCAGATTATGGGGCTTGCCATTCGAGATGAGACTTGGGTGGGGACACAAAGCTCGACCACATCAACATCCGGCATATTTTGATTGATGTCTCGTGCCTCCCTATGTGTGAAATGGAGCTGCGTGCTGACCATCTTGGCCACGTCACCAGGCCCTCCTAAGGCTGTGCCACAGGTGTGCGTCCTTAACTTTGGAAAAACAAACTTTCTAAACTGACTGAGACTTGTCTCAGATATTTGAGGTTCATATCAAAGACCAGGGCAAATGCCCAGTCACGAGCATGGGTCCATGGAAAGAGATGGGGATAGGCCACTCACCTGGCCCAGCAAAGTCAGCTGGGACCCCACAAGCTTCGGAAGGGGGCAAGGCCCCAGCTCATGAGCAGACTCTGCACTCACTGGTCCGGGGGGGCTGTTGGGAGGTGCAGGCAGTTGGTATTGGCAACTGGACCGCAGGGGAATCGTGCACATCCGAACTGAACCCTTCTCAGGACAGACATTTAAAAATTTCACCTAAATCATGACCTCTTCATTATTCAGGTTATAGAATAAACGGCTGCCTGGTTTGCTGTGAAATGGTTTGCCTCTCAGCAGGCTGCCTGCTGTGTGTATTCATCAGACTTCAGTTACAGACCGTCTGGCGTTTGTGCGTGTCCCAGCTGGGCTGGTGTGTGCTGTGACAATCGTCCACGCCTGGGGGTCTACTGGACCCCCGAGGAGAAAGCTTCCTTTGTGGACGGCACGGCCACTTTCACTTGCACGGCCCTGGCAGGGCGGGGGGAGCTGGAGTTTGCCCGGGTCCCTCAGCAGTGATAGATGCTTCACATTCCTTTCTCATTTCATCCTTACGACGACTGTGCTGTCAATTCTGATTCGGAGTCCCTCCAGAGGTCAAACAAGGCTGGGAAGCTGGGTGACCTGGCAGGGACCTGGCCATCGCAGGGAGGGGGCTGCGGACAGAGCCACAGGCTTGCGGTTATTCCAGGGACACAGGAAAGCATCCAGTTTGCAGACAGGGAATCAGCACCTCTGGAGCGGTGGGGCAGGGAGGGGCTTCGAGAACACCCAGGGGCCTCCCACCTGCTGAGACTTCCACGCCCATTCCCTCCCAGCAGCTCTCTGATCAAAGTCTCTGTATAAGCAACAGTCCCTGACAGCTTTAACTGGGGTTGGGGGAAGGATGGGCTGTCCCTCCTATTTAATTTTGTTTTTTAAGACGGAGTCTGGCTTTGTCGCCAGGCTGGAGTGCGATCGAGGATCACTGCAACCTCCGCCTCCTGGGTTCAAGGGATTCTCCTGCCTCAGTCTCCTGAGTAGCTGGGACTACAGGTGTGTGCCCCCACGCCTGGCTAATTTTTTGTATTTTAGTAGAGATGGGGTTTCACCATGTTGGCCGGGATGGTCTTGATCTATTGACCTCATGATCCACCTGCCTTGGCCTCCCAAAGTGCTGGGATTACACGCGTGAGCCACCTTACCTGGCCATTTAATTTTAATTTTTTGTGAGCCAGGGTCTCACTGTGTCATCCAGGTTGCAGTGCAGTGGCACCATCAGGGCTCACTGCAGCCTCAACCTCCCCAGGCTCAAGTGGTTCTCCCATCTAAGCCTCCCGGGTAGCTGGGACTACAGGTGCATGCTACCACACCTGGCTAATGTTGCTACTTTTTGTAGAAATGGGATCTTGACATGTTACCCAGGCTGGTTTCGAATTCCTGAACCCACGCCATCCTCTGCTTCCCAAAGTGCTGGGATTACAGGTGTGAGCCACCGTGCCTGGCCTGCCCTTCCTATGTAGTTCCAATTATTTATGAGGGGTTGTGCAGAGAAGCTCTCCAGGTAAAGGGACTGAGCTTTTATTCCCTGCAGCTGTGTGGCCTCAGGCAAGTTCGTCTGGGAAGGTGCTTCCGCTGCACAGGTATAGCATGCAATGAACAGGGGCTATTGTCATGACGACCACGGTGGTGACGGTGGTGCTTCCCCCTGATTCTGATTGGCAGGGTTGGTGAAGGGCTGGGGCGCTTCCTCCTGAAGGGGATTCTATGAACCGCCCAGAGAAACACTCCTGCACGTCACAATATTCCCACTCGCCCTCTTGTCTTCTCTTTCCTATTAGATTCCAAATTCCCTTTTCAAGAGGAGGCAGGAACCTGTGAGTCCCTGCTGCAACCAACAGAGAAGTAAGCCAGCCGTGTCCCTCATCCGTCCGGCCAGTCAGCACCTGAACTGCTCCACGCATGCCAGGAGGCTCCAGATGTGGGCCTTCCTCCTGGCAGCCCGGCAGCTTTGCATCTGTAAGGCGTATGTCACTGTCGTGTGCCTTTCAGCGTTACATAAGTCACTCGAGTGTATTGCAGAAAGAGAGAGAGAAATAGAGAGAGACTGCACTTGTTACGGGCTGAGGGTTTGGGTGGGCGTGCCGCCCCCAGATTGACGTGTCGAAGCCCCAACCTCCCGCACTGCAGAAGGGGACTGCGCTGGAGAGGAGGTCCTCACAGAGGTGACTGAGTAACATGAGGTCACTAGGGCCCTGATCCCATCTGACCGGTGTCCTCGTAAGGAGAGCAGATGAAAACACAGACACACGCAGAGGGACGGCCCTGTGAGGACACAGGGAGGAGGCGCTATCTACATGCCAAGGACAGCCCTCCGTGGAACCAGTCCTGCCAACGCCTTGATCTTGGGTGTCCAGCTCCCAGGATGTGAGAGCATCCGTGTGTGTGGTTGAGGTGCTGCAGCCTGCGTGCTGTGCACTGTAGCCCAGGAAACAAGTCCAGCAGGTCAACAAGGCTGAGAAAACCCTTGTCCCTGTGGCCCCCACTGCCAGAGGCCACTGCACAAGCACGGGGCCACAGACTCCCTGACGTCAGGAGTCTGCTCCGTGCTGTGGAGCCTTCCGGGAGACAGGCGCTTCTCAGGCTGGGTGCGCAGCAGGACCACGGCAGGGCAGGGCTCCTGTGACAGGGCCCGGGTGGGGTTGCCAGGTACAGCCCTGTTGAGTAAAGGCCTCCAAGGAGGTGGATTTGTAGAGGGGACACTCAGGGACAGAACTTCAGAGAAACTTGTCAGTGGCTTTCCCCAGTTCAAACTCACCTGATCCTTGCAGAGACCTATGAGACCAGCCGGGCAGTGCCCACCACCACCTTTGACCATGCCGACAGCAGAGGCTCCGAACAAGACAATCTGCCCCCAGCAGAACCCCCACAGCCAGGGCAAGCACACAGACTCCTCCTCCAGCCCGGCCACCCCTCCCCACAGGGCTGTGTCCAGAGGCAGAGAGGGCTCGCGGTGGCAGGAGAACCCATGCCTCCCACCCCTCGCTGCACTGCGCTCAGAGGGTGGGCACCAGAGACTACGCCCTCCCAGCCCTGGTGGGAAAGAGGAACAAAAACATAAATTTTACGACACCGGGTTCAGTCTGTGGCCTGTCCCGACACTAAAGGAGGGGCTTATTTTTAGTCTAATGACAGGACCAGGGACATTAGGATATTAACCAGATGAGAACTGAAAGCCAGGGAAAGGCCCTGACGTTCCTCTTCTAGTGTTTCCAAGAAGTGACGCTGGACTTCTGTTTAGCGGCGTGCGGGCGGCCCCAGGCAGGAGGGGCGTGGTCTGAGTGGAGGGGCGTGGTCTGAGTGGAGGGGCGTGGTCTGAGTGGAGGGCGTGGTCTGAGTGGAGGGGCGTGGTCTGAGTGTCCCTATCTAACATTCTCTTTCTCCCAGAAATAACTCTTCTGTTATTTGGAGTTTTGCATTTTTTTCTTGAGACGGAGGCTTGCTCTGTCGCGCAGGTTGGAGTGCAGTGGTGCAATCTCATCTCACTGCAACCTCTGCCTCCCAGTTCAAGCAATTCTTCCGCCTCAGCTTCCTGAATGGCTGGGATTTCAGTCACCCGCCACCATGCCCAGCTAATGCATTTTTGTAGAGATGGGGTTTCACCGTGTTGGCCAGGCTGGTCTTGAACTCCTGACCTCAAATGATCTGCCTGCTTCAGCCTCCCAAAGTGCTGGGATTACAGGTGTGGGCCACGGTGCCCAGCCTTGAAATTTTTTTGTAGGGGGGCAGGTGCACAGAGAGCAAGTTTATTGGGTGAATGCTGTTGGCAAACATCATCCTAAAGAGACAAGATGGGAAAGGCGCTGTGACCAAGGCCCTGGGGAGCCTCAGGCTGGACAGGAGATGTTACCCACGGAAAGGCCGGGGCTCTGGGGTGGCTGGGAAGGCCCTCAGTCATTCAGCACCAGGCGGAAGAGCGCTTCAGGGTCGACACAGCCATTGCTGTCCTCATGCCTGCCACCAGCGTCTCTCCTTCCTCCTCTGTCATCTTCTCACCCAGTGTGACAAGAACATGCTGGATTTCAGCGCCCAGGACGGCGCCATTTCCTCCCTTGTCAAACCCCTAAAGTCCTTTGGCATAATCCTCACGGGCACCCTGGTCCTTGGCTGCCGTCTGCAGCTTGGGCAGGGAGCGCTCACAGCCCAGCACCTTCACGTGCATCTTGGGGTTTCCCAGGATGTCGAACGTCTCGCGTTGGTGATGAGGAAGGAGACTCCTTTCTCTTAACCTTCCAAGATTACTTCCCCTTAGCCTTGCATTTCAAAAGGAGAAGTAAAAGGCACAGGTCAGTGGAGGAGACAAAACCAGGGTCACTAGCCAGACTTGAAGGTTAAAGACCAACCCCCTGTCCCCTCGCTGCCCCTGCCCCTGCCCCTGCCCCAGTTCCTATCTTGTCTATGGATCACAGGCATGGTATGGAGGACTCTTCCCCGGAAGGCATTGTTCTTGCTTAATCACAATTAGACCCCACCTAAGTCACCTGCCCCTCACTCACCTCATCGATCACAACCCTCTCACGTGTAACCTCTGATTGTGAGCCTTTAAAAAAGGCCAGGATTTTCTAGTTGAGGAGCTCGGGTCTCGAGATGCGAGTCAGTGGACTCCTGGCCGGATGAAAAACCACTTCCTTCCCAGTTTGGCGTTTGTTTGACAGGTTTGTTTGTGGCCGCTCCTGCGTCAGTGGGGCTCTGGCCCTGGGCCCTCATCACATCCCCCACACGGATGTAAGGGCCTTGCCATCACCTGTTCAGTCTCATAGCTGGAAGTCCTCCTTGAACTCTGCGGCTGGTCCTTGGCGAAGTCGCACATCCTGACTGCTCAGCTCTGCGGGACCTGTTTCTGCAGAAATGGCTCCTTGAAATAGTTTATTCCCAGTCAAATCACATCGTGATCTATGTTTGTGCCTACATCGCCGTGCCGAAGGCACTGAGTAGCCTTCTGAGGAAACTCCCTTTCATGCTAAGTCGCTGGGCTTTTTTCTGGAGACTTTCTTGGCCCCACCAACAACAGTACTTGAGCCTCTCCTTTCCCTATTTCTCAGGAATCAGGTGGTATATTGGATCTGTGAGATGCTGGGTTCGCCTGTGTGCATTTAAAATACCAAATCGCCGGGCGCAGTGGCTCATGCCTGTAATCCCAGCACTTTGGAAGGCCCAGGCGGGCAGATCACCTGAGGTCAGGAGTTCGAGACCAGCCTGGCCAACATGGTGAAACACTGTCTCTACTACAAATACGAAAATTAGCCAGGTGTGATGGCAGGTGCCTGTAATCCCAGCTAACTTGGGAAGCTGAGGCAGGAGAATTGCTTCAACCTGGGAGGCAAAGGTTGCAGTGAGTTGAGATCACACCACTGCACTCCAGCATGGGCGACAAGGGCAAAACTCTGCCTCAAAAACAAACAAAAAACCCAAGTCTGTCAGGCACAGTGGCTCACGTCTGTAATCCTAGCACTTTGGGAGGCCGAGGCGGGCAGATCACCTGAGGTCAGGAGTTGGAGACCAGCCTGGCCAACATGGTGAAACCCCGCCTCTACTAAAAACACAATATTAACTGGGGGTGATGACACACTCCTGTAATCTCAGCTACTCAGGATGCTGAGGCAGAAGAATCGCTTCAATCTGTGAGGCGGAGGTTGTAGTGAGCTGAGATCGTGCCACTGTACTCCAGCCTGGGGGACAAGAGCAAAATTCTGTCTCAAAAACAAAACAAAACAAATCTGTTGGGATGCCAAAGTGGGAGGATTACTTACGCCCAGGAGTTCAGGAGCAGCCTGGCAACATAGTGAGACCCTGTCTCCACCAAAAAAAAGGAAATTTAGCTGAGTATGATGGCTTACAACGGTAGTCTCAGCTACTGGGGAAGCCTGAGGCAGGAGGATCACTTAAGCCCAGGAGCTCGAGGCTGCAGTGAGCCATGATCACACCACTGCAATCTAGCCTGAGTGACAGAACAAGACCCTGTCTCAAAACAGATAAACTCCAAATCTGAACAGGTGAATGTTTGTTCTTTTTTTTGAGACGGAGTCTTGCTTTGTCACCTAGGCTGGAGTGCAGTGGCGTGATCTTGGCTCATTGCAACCTCCACCTCCTGGGTTCAAGCAATTCTCCTGCCTCAGCCTCCTGAGTAGCTGGGATTACAGGTGCCTGTCACCATGCCTGGCTAATTTTGAACTTTTAGTTGAGACAGGGTTTCACCATGTTGGCCAGACTGGCCTTGAACTCCCAACCTCAGGTAATCTGCCCAACACCGCCTTCCCAAGTGCTGGGATGACAGGCATGAGCCACTGTGCCTGGCCGTGAATTTTTAGAAACCGTATGTATGTTTTGTTTTGTTTTTTAACTCCAGAGCACAATTTGAAAAAATATTTGTGTAAAAGAGAAAACTAAAGTTTTTGCTTTCTCGTATGCATGTGGCATGAGTCGCAGTGTGCAGCTGTCTGGGAGGAAGGGAGGCCTTCCTTTGAGAGATGATATTACCCCGTGTTTTCTAAGAGGGATACCTCGCTGGCAAGTTGAAGTGGGTCTGTCTTCTTCCCTGTGGCAGGAGCCTGCTTGGGGCAGTGGCTCCCGCCTTCATGAGGAGGCTTTAGTGAATTTAAGGACTCATGGATGGGCCTTCAGTTTGGAAATGCAGACGCCTGCCCTTGCCTGCAGATAGGGCGGGGGCCCGGGAGGTGCTATGATCAAAGCAACATTTTTAAGCAGGGGGAGGCTGAGGTCTCCTTGGCAGGCCCCTGTGTCACAAAGGCCTCCAGGCGGTAGACACTGAGTGGGGTTTGGGTGCACGGAGCGGGGCATGCGAGGTGTCATAACCCCACAAAAGACACCAGAGGGGACGGGGACTGGTAGGTGAGCCTCAGACCCAGGCCCTGAGCAAAGGCTGGAGGCCAGAAGCATAGGGTCGCACACCCCGCCTGCTCAGACTGGCTGGGGTGCCTGAAGAGGGTGGTCTCGGGCTGCACCCCGACAGCCTCCGCTTGGTTTCTCTCTGTCTCTGCTCCTCTCTCAGCCAGGACCTTGGAGCCCCTCAGACTCCGAAACTCGCTGAGAGGGGGCAAAGCGTGGACAACAGCTCACTTTGCCCACCTGCCCAGGCCCTGCGCTGGTTTGAGGGTCCGCAGTCTCCACCACGTGGCCACCTCACAGTGCGGTGACTTTGCAGGAGGGGCTGGGGTCTGGACTCACAACCAGGGCTTCCACTCTGTGTGGACACTTACCCATCTGCTGGCATTGGCCTGCTCTTGCGACCCTGACTTTGACCTCCAGGCTGATGAGGCCAGCCTCCTCTCCAGGGCTCTGCATGGGAGTCACTCTCTATTCGCTGCTGACCCCTGGGATGGGGGATGGATGTGTCACAGGAAACAGGTCCGGATCCAGACCCCAAGAGAGAGTTCTTGGATGTTACACAAGAAAGAATTCAGGGCAAGTCTGTAAGGTGAAAGCAAGTTTATTAGGAAAATGAAAGAACTAAGAATGGCTGCTCCACGGACAGAGCAGCCCCGAGGACTGCCGGTTGCCCATTTTTTTTTTTTTTAAGATGGAGTCTCACTCTGTCATCAGGCTGGAGTGCAGTGGCGCTATCTGGGCTCACTGCAACCTCCGCCTCCTGGGTTCAAGTGATTCTCCTGCCTCAGCCTCCCAAGTAGCTGGGACTACAGGCACCCACCACCATGCCTGGCTAATTTTTGTATTTTTGGTAGAGACGAAGTTTCACCATGTAGGCCAGGCTGGTCTCGAACTCCTGACCTTAGGTGATCCACTTGCCTCAGCCTCCCAAAGTGCTGGGATTACAGGCGTGAGCCACCCCGCTGGCTGCTCTCCCATTTTTCTGGTTATTCCTTGATGACGTACTAAACAAGGGGAGGATTATTCATGCCTCCCCTTCTTTAGACCATATAGGGTAATTTCCTGATGTTACTATGGCATCATGGCGTTGGTGAGAGTGTAGCAGTGAAGGTGGCCAGAGGTCACTCTTGTGACCATCTTGCTTTTGGTGGGTTTTAGCCGGCTTCTTTACTAAAGCCTGTTTTATCAGCAAGGTCTTTATGACCTGTATCTTGTGCTGACCTCCTATCTCATCCTGTGACTCAGAATGCCTTAACTCTCTGGAATGCAGCCCCTATTTAAGATGGAGTCGCTGTGGTTCAAAGGTCTCTGACAGATGGCAACACTGTCATCTGACTCAGCGCCTCCAGACTGAACTCAGTTTCTCAAGAATCATTTCCAGGGGTGCGGTCTTAGTGCACCCAGGGTTTCTAATGTCTTTGCTGTGAATGATCTTGTTTATAATTTTTGCCTCTGTAGAAGTCTATGTTTAAAAAATAACATATCTCCTGGGAAAAAATGCCTTTGTTTTCATTGTTTTCCTATTACATATTAACCAAAAATATTTAACATCTCTCCAGTAGAGATTGGTGTTCACGGCCGGGCGAGGTAGGAGGATCACCTGAGCCTGGGACCAGGCTGGGCAACACAGCAAGACCCCATCTCAAGAAAGAAAAGAAAAGAAGAACAGATTAAATATTAATAGCGCAGATGCCAGGCGCAGAGTCTCACACCTGTAATCCCAGAACTTTGGGAGGCTGAGGTGGGCAGATCACCTCAGGCTGGGAGTTCGAGACCAGCCTGCCCAACATGGAGAAATGCTGTCTCTACTAAAAATGCAAAATTAGCTGGCTGTGGTGGTACATATCTGTAATCCCAGCTACTTGGGAGGCTGAGGCAGGAGAATCGCTTGAAGTCAGGAGGCAGAGGTTGCAGTGAGCCAAGACCACACCACTGCACTCCATCCTGGGCAACAAGAGTGAAACTGTCTCAAAAAAAAAAAAAAAAAAAAGAGAGATTAGTGTTCACATGCTGGAGTCCGCGTATTTCCAGCAAAGTTATTATCTTTCGTTTTGGTAAATGATTACATCTGAGATACAGAGTTGTCTTTGAGCTTTTAAAAATGCCTGAATTACCCCGAGGACCCCTGGCTCTCGGCATCCTCTTGGAGATCAAGGAGTCTGGGTGGGAACCTCCTCATTTTACAAAAAAAGAAACCAAGAGCAATTGGGTAACGTCCTTGCTCAAGGTCACAGGCTGAGCCTTGGCTCTCAGCTCCCCTGGCAGTCGCACGTCTCAGCATCCAGCCCAGCCGCTCCAGGGCCCTTCCTGCTGCCAGCCGCTGCCCAGCCTCTCCCCTGACTTGCCTCGAGCCAGATTGGGCCCCGTGGGCCTTGGGCAGGGCTGGATGGGAAAGTTGTCAAGTGAGGCCGCCTCAGAACTGGAAAGGCCTCTTCTGGGTGTGGAGGAGGGCAGCAATCTGCCATTTGGCCTTGGGATCACCTCTCAGGCTCAATTTGCTTATCTGTGAGGCCAGATGTCCGCAAGTTCAGGCTGATAATTAGAGTGAATACTGAAGAGGGAGCCCCTTTCCCAGGCTCATATGCACCGTGGACATCAAATACCAAAAAGGCCCGGCACGGTGGCTCACACCTATAATCCCAGCACTTTGGGAGGCTGAGGTGGGCGGATCACTTGAGTTGAGGAGTTCAAGACCAGCCTGGCCAACATGGTGAAACCCCATCTCTACTAAAAATCCAAAGATTAGCCAAGTGTGGTGGTGGGCGCCTGTAATCCCAACTACTCGGGAGGCTGAATGAGGCCGGAGAATCACTGGAACCCAGGAGGTGGAGGCTTCAGTGAGTCAAATCCTGCCACTGCACTCCAACCTGGGCCACAGAGCAAGTCTCTGTCTCAAACAAAACAAACAAAAAAACTACTTTTCCTCTTTTCATTTCTTGCAGAAATCCCCTCTGGACAAATACTACTCAAGGTCAGAATCTCCCCCGGCCCCGAGTGTTTCATTGAGAAGACTGAGGATCCAAGTCTCTTTCTTTCCTTTCTTTTTTTTTGAGATGGAGTCTCTGGAGCCCAGGCAGGAGTGCAATGGTATCTTGGCTCACCACGAGTCTCTCTCTTAATAACCAACCCCATTACCAGGTCAGGAGAAGCTGCTGTGCTGTGGTTGCATTGGCTTGGAGCCAGGCTGCCTGACTCTGCCGCCCCTTGAGCTGGCAGTTAAGATAGGGCGGTCAGTTGTGCCTCAATTTCCTGAAAGGTAAAATGGGATGTCCATCATCTCTACCTCGTGGCCTGGTTTTGGTTAATGAAATAATGTACGCACATAACAAGGGCTCGTTTACTGAGGGTGGGTGGCTGACTTCCAGCTCCCTTTAAATGTTGCTCTGAGTGTCTAGGCACCTGCCGCTCTCCAAGGGCTCAGCTCAGGTCTCAGTGATCACAGATTCTAATGAAGAAAGGCTCTCTCTCTGTTGTCCAGGCTGGAGTGCAGGGGGCATGTTCATGGCTCACTGTAGCCTCAACTTCCTGGGGTCAAGTGATCCTCCCACCTAGACCTCCTGAGTAGCTGAGATACAGGTGTGATCCATCACACCTAGCTAATTTTAATTTGGTTTTCCAGACTGGTCTGTAAGAGACGTTTTACGCCATTGAGACAAACATAATATCTGGGGATGATGTAAAAGCTCAAAGTGAGGCTGAAGGAGCCATCCAATGTTTAAATGACGAGGTGCGTCACAGTTCGTTTTTAGTAAGTATGCAGAGCTGGGCAGCTCATGCCTCTAATCCCGGCATTTTGGGAGGCCAAGGTGGGAGGATCGTTGAAGCCAGGAGTCTGAGAGCAGCCTGGGTAACATAGTGAGACCCCATCTCTACTAAATAAATAAATAGACAGATAGCTGGGTGTGGTAGTGTGTGCTTGTAGCTATTCAAGAGGCTGAAGTGGGAGGATCCCTTGAGGGATCCTGCAGTGAGCTATGATCATACCACTGCACTCCAGCCTGGCTGACAGAGGGAGACCCTGTTTATTATAATAATACATTTATAAATTATAAAATGTGTGCTTATGATAAATCTGAACATTACTACCTAGCATACATGGAAATTTTATTGTGATAAAATTTCTTTACCCTGCACTGTCAGTATCACATCTTCCCAGAGCTTTCTGGATTTGTATCTGCCTATATTGATTTGTCTGTTTGTTTTGAGACAGACTCTCACTCTGTCTCCTAGGTCAGAGAGTACAATAGCCAGATCTAGGCTCACTGCAACCTCTGCCTCCCGGGTGCAAACAATTCTCCTGTCTCAGCCTCCTGAGTAACTGGGATTACAAGCGTGCACCACCACACTCAGCTAATTTTTGTATCTTGTTTAGTAGAGTTTCACCACGTTGGCCAGGCTGGTCTTGAACCCCTCATCTCAAGTGATCCGCCTTGGCCTCCCGAAGTGCTGGGATTACAGGTCTGAGCCACTGCACTGGCCATTTTTTTCAAAAATAAAGCACATTATTGTATATTAATTGCACTGCCCTATTTTTATTTCTTAACAGGTCTTGGAGACCATATCAGCGTACACAGAATTAACACATTAAAACTATAGAAAAACGTTTTAAATTAAAAATGCTAAATGAATGTTCTAGAGTTTATTTAACCAAGTGTCTGGTTGTTTTCAGGTGTCCAGTGATTATAGGTAAAGCTGTAAATCAGCACATCCCTGTACCCACACATCCTGAAAGTGCCTGTGGGAATTTATTGGTGGCACAGATTACCCGAAGTGACATGATGGGTGAGAGGTTTTACAAATGGTGAATTCCAGGAGCTTTGCAAATCTTAACTCCTTTTTCGAGAATAAGGGAATTGTGAGTAGGACAGGTGCACAGTACTTTCATTTTATTTTAGTTTAGGTATTTTCTGAAATAATTTGAGGAGGCTTAAAAGGAGGTGCAGGCTGAGTGCCGTGGCTCATGCCTGCAATCCCAGCACTTTGAGGGGAGGAGGCGGGATAATCACTTGAGCTCAGGGTTTTGAGATTAGCCTGGGCAACACAGTGAGACCCCGTTTCTACAAAAAAGTGTAAAAAATTAGCCAGACATGGTGGTGTGTGCCTGTGGTACCAGCTACTTGGGAGGCTGAGGTGGGAGGATAGCTTGAGCCCTGGAGTTCAAGGCTTCAGTGAGCTCTGACCGTACCACTGCACTCCAGGCTGGGCGACAGAGCAAGACCCTGTCTCAATAATAATAGAAAAAAAGGGGGGCACAATAGACAGTGCCAGCAATTGGTATTTTAAATGGTTTTCCAGTAAAGCCCACCGAAGCTCAGCAAGCCCAGCCTGGGTCCGAGGACCTGAGCAGGCGCTAGGTCACGCGAGGTCCCGAGTGCAGGACGCGAGCCGAGCGGACCCTGGTGGAACCCGCAGCGGGCCCAGCCCTGACAGCGGCACCTGCGCAGCCTCCTGGGCGGGTTCTGGGATGGCAGCCGGCCAGGGGCAGGCGAGGGGGCATGGGAGCCGCGGTCCTGGGACTAGGGCGGCTCCGCGGCCCGGAGGGGACTCGCCAGGCAGCTCCGGGGACCCCCGCCCCGCCAGGGTCTAGCGTCGCCACGCGGTCGCCTGCCAGGGGCCGACTATGCATAAGTCAGAGGGCGCGGCACGTGGGCTGAAACGCGATCCTCGCGCGGAGCCGCTGCTCGCAGGGCAGGGCCGTTCCCACCGAGCCCGCCGCGCGGCGACCCCGACCCCGACCCCGACCCCGACCCCCGGCCGACGCGGGAAGAGCTCACGCCCCAAACTGCCCCGGGGCCAACGGAGACCCTGGCCCGGGAGATGCGGGGCTCAGGCAGAGCTCGGAGGCCCCTCCCGGCCCCACCCCGCGCCCCGGCCCCCTCGGCCCCGACCCAGTCCTGTCGGCGGGAACCCTCGCCGCACCCCAGCCCGGTCGTCCGCCGCCTCCCCCAGTTCAGCCCCGACTTCCCCGATCCCCGCGCCCCCAGCCCCGCCGGCCCCGGCCCGCCCGTCCCCTCCCCCAGCCCGGTCCCAGCACCGCCCGTTGGCGGATCCCACCCCGGCTCCCACCCGCGCCGCCGCCGCTGACCCGGCCGCCCCAGCCCGCATTCTCCCTCCTCGCGCGTCTCCCCGCGTCCCCCCCGCCGCGTCCCCCCCGCGTCCTCCCGCGCGTGCCCCCCCCCCGCGTGTCCCTCGGCCGCCCCGCGCGCGCCGGCGGAACTGTGGGATCGCCGCGCACAGGAAGTGGCGGCGGCGGCGCGGCCGAGGGCGGAGGGCGGCGGGCGGCGGGATGGGGGCCGGGGGCGGCGGGCGCCGCACTCGCTGAGGCCCCGACGCAGGGCCTGGCCGGGCCCAGGGCAGAGGAGCGCAGCGGCCGGAGTCAGGCCGCGGAGGCGACGCCGGGGACGCCGGCGCGAGGAGCAGGTGGCGGCTGCCGCAGGTGAGCGCCGAGGCCCCCGCCCGAGGTCGGGCCGCCCCCCACTCAAACCCCTCCCCGCCGCCGCCCGAGGTCGTCCTCCCGCCGCCCGAGGTCGCCCTTGCCCCCGCCGCCCGACCTCGGGCCGCCCGGGGCCCCGCACCGCATTGGGCCGGCCGCGCTCCTTCGGGCGCGGGGCCTGGGAAGGCGCGGGGCCAGGAGGGGTCCAGTCCGGGTCCTGTGCGCCCCCCGCAACCCGGGTCTCCCCCGTGGGCCTGGTCCGGCCGGCCAGAGGCCCAGGTCCCTTCCCGCGGCAGCCTCGGTGGCGCTGGGCTCTGCGGGAGGCCAGGGTGTTCGGGGCGCCCCGGGAGGGGCCCGGGCCGGGGCTGAGGGAAGGCGAGTGAGTGTCCGCGGGGGCGTCCCCTCCCCTCCGCCCTGGACTCTGCTCCCGGCCCCGCTCAGTTCCCCTGTGGACAGCACGCGCCCGCCGCCTGGTTTCGGAGCGCGGGGGACCCGGAACTCTCCAGGGGCGTCTTCCCCGCGCGTCCAGGCCGAGGGACAGTTTCACTTTTGGCTGCTCCGCGCGGGGACGGGGCTGCGGGGACCGGGCTGCGGAGCCCAGGGTAGACTTTGCGTTCGGCTTGGAGGCCGGCGGCGTGTTCACACCGGGCGGATCAGGGGAGGGGATCAGCCTGGGAGCCAGAGCCATGGGGGCGAAAACCCATCCCTGGCCACCCCATGACCCCTGGCACAGCGGGTCCCGAAGCACTTAGGAAAGGAGAGTTATTAGTATTTGAAGCTAGTTGAAAATTGTGTGTGTGTGTGTTTTTTTTAAACTTTGAGAGAAGTTTAGTGAAATAGGGAATATGCTTTTATAAATGGCTTCCCAGACCTTTTTTGTTAAAAAAAGAAAAAGCGCTATATTAAAAGCCTTGTCTAAGAGAATACTGGAGCAGTTGCGTTCTTTTTCCTGGGAAACATGATCTTAGAAGAAGGAGAGAGGTGCGCTGCTGGCCTCCGGACAGAGGGTGATGAGCGTGCGGCTCGTATTAAAAATGAAAGCCAACGCGGAGAGCCAAGTGCAGCGCTCCCGCTGGGGGCTGGGAGGTGGGGCGGGCCCAGGCTGGGAGCGGGACCCAGGCTGCTGCGGCTTTTAAACTGCAGGCGCCGCTGCTCCGACTCGCTTAGGAACTGCTGGTCTTCATCTTCTCAGTGTAAAAAGCTTCAGAGGGGTCTCCCGGGGATGCTGAGCGCTCTCTAATTTGGTCACTTCCTGGCTGCTCCCCCTCCCACTTCCCAGGTAATCCTGAGCACCCCCCTCCCCCACAGAGTTCAGACTTAGCCGGTCCCTGCGACAACTCGCTTCTTGTATCCACTTCTGGTTACTCTTAGGTATCTTCTTGAGGACATTGTTTAAAAAGCAGCTACATACCATTGACATTCAGATGAACAGGGCCCCTTGGCCTTGGAAGCTGTAGAGGCCTTAAATGTTCTGAAGCCGACTTCATGGAGTGGCTGCCCTCTGTGGTCACCCTACCTGCATGTGGCCCTGTCCTGGCATATCTGCCAGGGTGACGTGTGGCAGCAGCCTGAAGAGTGTGTGAGAGCAGGTTTAAAGGCAGTGTGGCCGGATAGGAAAGTCCCCAGGCGTGTAGATTCTAGAACAGGCCTCCCTGGAGGGAGGGTGCCACCCCGCCCCAGGCTGGTGCCCAGTGCACACTCAGTGCCCGTGCGTGAGTCTGTGTGCCAGGGCTGGGGAAGCAACCTGAAAGGAAGTAATTGTTTTATTTTGGAAATTAGGAAAAGAGCATTCACCAAAGTAACCTGTTCTGTCCCTGCCGTAGACCCGTGACTGACACACCTGCCTCCCATCCCCTCTGCACTTTGACCTGGTAAACAAGTGTTCTGGCAAGCCAGGGCTTGAGACACTTGCCCCAGGTTCTGTCCGGGATCAGCAGGGCCGACTTCAGGCTTTCATCCCTGCAACTCCTGCCTCCACAGACCCACCCCGCCAGTGCTGAAAGCCTGTGGATGCCGTCCTGGTGAAATCAGAGGTGGTGAGATATGTTGAAATTCTCGTCAACAGGGAAGAGAAAGATCAGAATGTGTTTGAGAAGAGCCTGATTTCCTGGATTCCTTTGGCAGAGGGGTGTCCTTAACTCACCCAGTCACATTTACCCTCTTCATGGACCTAGAGCCCCACTTGGGCCCTCCCAGTGCAGACCCCATCCATCCATGCCGGGGCTTCTGGTGCTTGGCATTGAAGAGCCAGTGCAGGCCCCTTGTCACCATCAACAGGCCCCTCTGGTAAATTCAGTGGCTTGTTCTTCCATACTTCTCCTTCTCTGGCCTTGTCAAAAACTCTTGTGATTGCACAGTTACAAATTATGCAAGTTATGGCTGGGGGACTGGTATTTCTAGATCACAGCATGACTGGCTACATTTGACTGTTTCCTTTTTAATGACTTGTTTAATGTGAGATCTTTAGCTACTCCATCTGACTGCAAGATTTTTGTTACAGTAAAGTTGGACTGAATTTTCTGAAGACAGGTGCTGAGATTTCGTGGGACTTTACTTTGGGTTAACGGAAGAGTGTTTGGGCTTTTAAATGGGTCATTTCAAGTGCTGAAGTTACATGACCATGAGCTGTCTGTTGTTCCTAAAACCACCTCATAATAATTTCAAGATTAATTCTAAGTTACTAATTTCAAAATGCTGCATTTTAGGCAGATGCATTAGGGGTTCACCTTCTGACAGGTTTTCATTTAGTTGTTTAGAAGTCACATGTTTTGATTATCTTTGTCAAGCAACGTGCCGGAGACAGGCGCTCTAGTAAACTTGGACTGTCTGTGTTTAGTTTTGGGGGCGGGAAGGCAGAGTTGACGGTGAAAGTTGGCATTAGTTGTTTCTGCAGGGCCAAAGTCTGTACCTGGCCATTAGGATACATGGTTAAGTTGGCCACATCTTTCCCCAAGCCTCGGTAAAAGGATTGCCGACAGGATACATTTTAAATGTTACTGGTGGTGAACTGAAAGCAACACAAGTGTCCTTCAGTGTGTGACAGGCAGAAATCTTCCTCCTGGCTGGCGTGTCCTGTGTCACTTAGGTCTCAGAGTGGAGCTGGGTGCTGCTCCTGGTGGGACGGTGTGCCTGCAGCCGAGAGGCCTGTCCCCAGGTGATTGGGAAGGCCATGCATCATTGCTGGAGATGGTCTCGATTCCTTTCTGCAAGTGGGTAGGGGATGAAATGCAGAAAAAGTGACAATAATGATGAATTCTAAAATGAGTGGTAGTAACAAGCTGTACAAGGAAATACCTGTCCTGAGATGGATGGCTCACCCCGACTGTCTGTCCTCCTGGTTCTCAGCCAGGTGCCGGGAGCTGAGCACCGACGCTGCAGCCGCGGTGGCTCTGCTTCTCTTCCTCATGTCCTATTTGCTGACCTGACATTAAATGTGTCACCTGCTTTATGACATGCCGATCTTATTATTTTATAAGCACCTGTACACCTGTGTAAGGAGAGGGGTTTTACCCCGTCACACAGAAACTGACAGACACTGACCTGGGAAACTGAGTGGGAAGGCGTGGCCAGCGTCTCAGCTCCGGCAAATCTAGATTTAAACAAAAGTCTGATAGAGTCCAAAGCTGTCATTCTTTCTACCAAACCACCTTGATGCTCATAAAATCCAATAGATGAAAATCTACATTTCCGAAACAGAGGCGAAGTCATTGGCTTCGCATACACGTATTCATTTAAACACTTTTCACTTGTAGAAGGCTACACTTGCTGGACTGGGGGCTCTGAAACCCCCATCTGAAATGATAGAAACTGATACGTGCTGGATATGGTAGGGAATCGGGAAGAAAGTTAATTGACGTAAATTTATCTATGCTCAGCTTTTTATGGCATACTTGGTGAGAGTAAAATGAAGAGCTGTTTATCGACTCCTAATGTGAAGAATGTGCTGATGATTGGGTTAAGCTTTTCATAGATTGATTTCTGATTTAGGCCATTGTCCCAGTCTAATTGGACTGATTGATTGAATGAACAAATGTGCATTTTATTAGGGAGCTACACATAACCTGTGCATGCATTGAGAAATTAATCAGTTGTTATACTTCGTAAAATATGGTGTAATACCATTGGTTTTTGCCAAAATAGACAGAAGTCAGATTGTTAGATGAAGACTGTATCCGTTTGGGTTACGCGCCTGTCAGTTTGGGAAGCAGATGCCAAGATGAGATGCAAATTGCAGGAGGCAACCCTGCAGAGGGTGAGATGGGAGCAGGGTGGGGAGCACTCAGACCTTCAGGCAGGTCTGATCCCTGTGAGAGGAGGCAGAGGGAGCACGGCTGGGGAGGAGGAGCCTCAGACCCAGCCCTGCGTTAGGCACAGCCAGCCCAGTGCTGAGTCCTTGGGCCGAGTTGACCTCCAGGGTGGCCCTGTGTCTCTCAGGCCTGGCCCTGCACGAGTATCCCTTTGGTTGTTGGCCCTGAAGGAGTCCTGAAGGTGTCTTGGCGAGGAGGCAGTGACTCACCTGTCTCCTCACTTGTCACCTTGAAGCAACTGTTTTTGGCAGAGCTCCATGGCAGCCTCAGAGACAAAGTTTAGGGACCTAAAATTTTATGCATTTATTTTAGAGATGGGGCCTCGCTGTGCTGCCCAGGCCAGACTCAAACTCCTGGCCTCAAGTGATCCTCCCACCTTGGCCTCCCGAGTGTCTAGGACTACAGGTGCTGTCACCACATCTGGCTAAGTTTAGTGACTTTTGATAATCCACAAAAACAAAAGGAATAGTAAAGACCATCCCAACTGTGAATCACCACATGGCACGGGCGGGCGGTATTTTGGATTAGTTTTAGAACGGAACCACGGCAGCCCTCCGAGGATTCCCTGCCGTGGCTGGCAGCAAGCTGGCGCAGGAATCGGAAGTGCTGGTGTTCTGGGAATTTTCAAATGCACTCTAGCAATCAGGACACATGAGTTTCAGTGCACACAGGTTATTTTCAGTTTTCTAAATCAGGAGCATATTACTACGGCTTAAGTTCTAGAACATTGGTTGGAAAATATGTTTGTCGTGCAGTACAATTCCAGCTCCAGGCTAGCATTGCATTTTCCTGGAGCCCCAAAGCCTTTGTAACTTTTACTTCTTTCCTTTAAATGTCAGTGAATTATTGAGGCCCTGCGAGGTGGCTCATGCCTGTAATGCCAGCACTTTGGGAGGCCGAGGTGGGCTGATCACTTGAGGTCAGGAGTTCAAGACCAGCCTGGGCAACATGGTGAAACCCTGTCTCTACTAAAAAAAAAAATACAAAAATTAGCCAGGTGTGGTGGTGCATGCCAGTAGTCCCAGCTACTGGGGACACTGAGGCAGGAGAATCACTTGAACCTGGGAGATGGAGTTTACAGTGAGCTGAGCTCATGCCACTGCACTCCAACCTGGGAGACAGAGCCAGAGTTCATCTCAATTAACCAATCAGTCAGTCAATCAGTGTTAGTGAATTATTGAGTATAGAACGTTTCTCTTTGGTGAACAAAGCTATACAGGAAGATTGTAAACACAGATTCTGACAGGGTCCAGCCAGGAAGGTAAGTGACAATGCAGACATGAGGCCTAGGAAGGGGTGGCTGTGGTGAACATGAGTGAGAGACTGAGGCCTCTTTCAAAGGGCCTGGCTCTCCTGACTGCCTGCTGCTGACCCCCAGCTGAGCAGGGCCAGTTGGGCATAGGACCAGAGTTATTCGATCTGTAGTATTCTAGGAGGAACCAGAAATCTGGAGTTTTACTTGTAATCTATTATTTTTTTAGCAAACTACCCAAGCGGAATTAAAAATCTTGCCACCTGAATTCAGCTGGGGCTACTATTTTTACAATGTCTGGGCTACAGTATTTGTTTATTTCTTGAAATAAAGTAACTGAACTAATTAAATGAGGACAAAACGGGCACTTCCAAAATGCAGGAAGAGAGGGGAAAAAAGTCTCAAGAAATTTTGTGCAGATGAAACCAAAAGAATCATTGCCTCTGTCTCAGGGATGGCTGCTGGAAACAGCGTTCTCTGATGATACTTAGAGGAAAGGAGAAGATGGTATTAAGAGAATAAACACTAGTTGGAAAACAGAGTAACTCCATGTGTCTTTAAGTGCCTACAGGAGACTCTCCCATAAGATCTATGCAAAGATAAATCCTGCAAAAAATAATGTTTTCAGAATGCATCTACAGATTTACCAGAGGCACTCCTAATCTCGACCTGTTTGCATAGGATGTTCTGTGTCCATGTCTCTGGGCACACGTGTGCAGCCCTCTGATGTCCTGTATGCTTGCCTCTGAGTGGGCTACTTACCAGAACAACACCAAGTCACACAGCCACCAGTGTGTGTGAGGTTGAGCCACATGCTTATCAGCACTTGGTATTGCTGTGATTTTTGCAAAGGTAGTAGATGCAAACTGTTGTACAATTGTGGTCTTGATTTACACCTCCCTGCTGGATGAAGTTGAGCATCCTGTATATTTATTGGTTACACACGTCCTTCTCTGTGAAATTCCTGTTCATGTGTTTCGCCCATTTTTCTTTTGGGTTATGTTATTTTTCTCACCTATTCCTTATATATAGTTTCCATATTCTATATTTCCTTATATATTCAGGCTGTTCATCTTTGGTTATAATGTGTGTATTAGATACTTTTCCCAGTTGGGTCTTACCTTTCACTGTCTTTGTTTTGATGACAAGATAGTTTAAACGTAATGTATAATTTTATCCATCCTTTTTTTTCTGGGTAGTGCCTTTTGCATGTTGCCTGAAGCTCCTCCTAATTCTTGGGTCACAGATGTATTCTGTATTTTTTTGTAGAAGTTGTAAAGTTCGCTTTATCTGCTTAGGCCTCTTATCCCTCAAGAGTTGACTGTGCAGGTCTTGCTAGGTGTCTGTTGATAAAGCACTGTGATATTCCACATACCACCTGACACTCTGTGCTTAAATTTCTTCCCAGGTGCCCTTATTATTGTTCTTGCTTTTGTAAATGGGTGTGTGTGTGTGTGTGTGTGTGTGTGTGTGTGTTTTTGAGACAGTGTCTCACTCTGTCACCCAGGCTGGAGTGCAGTGGTGTGATCTCAGCTCACTGCAGTCTCTGCCTCCTGGGTTAAGTGATTCTCCTACTTCAGCCTCCCAAGTAGCTGGGATTACAGACATGTACCACAATGCCCAGCTAATTTTTGTATTGTTAGTTGGCCAGGCTGGTCTCAAACTCCTGACCTCAGGCAATCTGCCTGCCTCAGCCTCCTAAAGTGCTGTGATTACAGGAATGAGCCACTGTACCCAGCCCTTTGATAAGCATTTAATGCTATATAACGTTCCTTCTTAGTTCTGCTTTACTGTTGTCTGTTTATTTTGGTACGTAATATTTTCATTGTTCAGCATTTTATAATTTTATTATTCTTCCATGACCCATGAGTGCTTTTATGTTCAAAGGCATTGAGGATTTTAGATTATGTTTTTATTATGATTTCAGCTGAAAAGGCTCATGGGCAGAGGATATAGTCTGTATAGCATGGATTCCCTGGCATTTCTTTAAGGATTGAATTCTGTTGTGTATCTTCTGGCTTACAAAGTTGCTCTTAAGAGTCAGCTGTCATCTCGATTGCCCTTCCTGTGTCAGTAGTAAGCTTGTTCTCTGGCTGCGTTTATAGTGCCTTTTATTTCTGGTGTTTTTCAGCTTCACTGTGGTCTTTCTAGAATGGATTTCTTTTTATTTCTCTGCTTTGGATTCATCGTACTTCCTGAAGATAAAGTATCATGTTTTTCAGCAATTCTGGAAAAACTTTAGCCATTATTTTGTTGAATACAGTCATTCCTCTGTATCCACTGGGGACTGGTCCCAGAACCCACCACGAATACCAAAATCTGTGGGCGCCTAAGGTCCTGATATAAAATGGTGTCGTATTTGTATATAACCTGTGCACATCCTCCCATATATTTTAAAATCATCTTTAGATTACTTATAATACTAATACAATGCCTATATATCACTTCATTAACATGGATTTAAAATAATAGAGAGCTGGGCTGGGCGCAGTGGCTCACGCCTGTAATCCCAGCACTTTGGGAGGCTGAGGCGGGTGGATCATGAGGTCAGGAGTTCAAGAACAGCCTGGCCAAGCTGTTGAAACCCCATCTCTACTAAAAATACAAAAATATGCTGGGTGCGATGGCAGGCGCCTGTAATTCCAGCTACTCAGGAGGCAGAGGCAAGAGAATTGCTTGAACTTGGTGGGGCGGAGGTTGCAGTGAGCTGAGATCACACCACTGCACTGCAGCCTGGGTGACAGCGTGAGACATCGTCTAAAAAAAAAAAAAAATAGTAGAGAGCAGCAAAGTCGATTTTTGCTTTTTGGAATTTCCAACCCCCAAATATCTTCAATCCATAGTTGGTTGACTCCACAAATGTGGAACCCCTAGATATGGAGGGTCAGCCGTCCTGCATCTGCCTCGTGCCTGGCTGAACCATCCTCCCAGCCGCTTAAACTCCTATTCATGTTTTTACCTTTTAGTCTTTTTGTGCTTCATTCCAGTGATTTCCTCAGCTCTGTCTTCCAGTTTAGCAACTCTGTCTTCATCTCCAACTACTGTGCTATTAATATACATACATACATACATACATACATATATGTATATTGAGATGGAGTTTCGCTCTTGTCGCCCAGGCTGGAGTGCAGTGGCGTGATCTCGGCTCACTGCAACCTCTGCCTTCTGGGTTTAAGTGATTCTCTTGCCTCAGCCTCCTGAGTAGTTGGGATTACAGGTGCCCACCACCATGCCCAGCTAATTTTTGTCTTTGTTTTGTTTTTTGAGATGGAGTTTCCCTCTTGTTGCCCAGGCTGGAGTGCAATGGTGCGATCTTGGCTTATTGCAATGTCCGCCTAGGGTTCAAGCAGTTCCCCTGCCTCAGCCTCCCAAGTAGCTGGGATTACAGGTGCCTGCTACCACACCTGGCTAATTTTGTATTTTTAGTAGAGATGGGGTTTCTCCATGTTGGTCATGCTGGTCTTAAACTCCCGACCTCAGGTGATCCGCCCGCCTCCGCCTCCCATAGTGCTCATACCCATAGGTATGAGCCACTGTGCCCAGCATCTGCACTATTTAATATTTAAGCTGTTCTTCTTTTCTTTTCTTTCTTGAGATAGGGTCTTGCTGTGTTGCCCAGCTTGGTCCCAGGCTCAAGTGATCCTCCCACCTCGGCCTCCCAAGTTCTGGGATTACAGGCATGAGCCACCATGCCCAGCCTAACCCTGTTCTTTTAACCTTCATTATTTTAATGATTATAGTTTTCATTCCTGGAAGTTCTCTTTGTTTCTTTCCAAATTGGCTTCTCCTCTTGTTTGGTTTTCTTTTTCTTACATTTGTTTTTATTTTCTCTTTATCTCTAAACATACGTATTTTCTATTCTGTAGCTAATAATACCAAAGCAATACCGTATTATAATCATACTGATAAATACAAAATGTGAGTGTCTTGAGGGTTGGACGCTGCCAGGTGTTCTGCTGCCTCCTGCTCACTGATGCTGCCTGTCGCACGCTTTGTGATTTTGAATTGTGGGTTTATTTCACATGGGCTTTGTCTGTAGATTCCTGCAAGGCTTGAAGGGAGCAAAGCCTCCCTGGAGAAGTGCTGTTCCTGCCAGGAGCCCAGGAGTGGGACTGATCTAGAATAGCTTTAGGTCAATTTCCTGGCATCACAAAGGGGATGGCTAAAGATGTAATTGACTAAGATGGAATGTGATCCTACAACAGAAATCTGAGATTGAAGAAATTGCCGATGGCGGAGGTGGATCTACATAGATCCTGATGAATGAAACGGTAATGAACAGTAGAAGGAATGCCAGATTCGATGTACCAGGCTGTCTGGGGGGAAATTTTATCTAAGGCTAAACTGCCTGCTGTAGGACAACATGTGATTTCCAGGGAGTTTAAAGCTGGAAAGTCTCCCCGCCAAGCACATCATTATCAAATGCTTTTCACCAGTTTTTTTGTTTGTTTTGTTTTTGGGACAGAGTATCACTCTGTAGACCAAGCTGGAGTCCAATGGCACCATCTCGGCTCACTGTAGCCTCCACCTCTGAGGCTCAAGCGATTCTTCTGCCTCAGCCTCCTGAGTAGCTGGGAGTATGGGTGCATGCCACCACACCCAGCTAATTTTTTGTATTTTAGTAGAGAGAGGGTTTTACCATGTTGCCGAGGGTGATCTCGAACTCCTGAGCTCAGGCGATCCATTCGCCTTGACCTCCCAAAGTGCTGGGATTACAGGTGTGAGCCGCCGTGCCTGGCCCACCAGTTTTAACAACTGCAAAATGTGACTCAGGTTTTGTCCTTATAAACTTAACTTTTTGTCTACCTCCTTGTCACCCATTCCACCTGAGATGCTTTCTGCTACTTTAGGATAGGTAGACCAGGCCGCCATTTCAATTGGCTTTCTTCAGATGACTTTTATTTGGAAGCTGAAGAATTGAAGAACCACCGTCCATGTACATGGTATATGCCAGTAATAGTTAAAGGGCATGTCAGGTTTCAAAAGTAGAAAATAAATTTGAAGAAAAAGACTAGGAAGCAGCTGAAATGGTGCTATTCTTGGGATCCGGCTGAGGACGTCTTCCCAGCAGGCCCGTTCCTGTGTGTTCTGCTACCACCATCTCGTCCCCTCCATCTCCTGTGTCCACTGGTGTCCAGGACAGAAACCTGGGCCCCGTCTATGCCCCCCTTCCTCCATCTCCCTCACTCCCTTCCCCACCTGCTGCTCCTTGACCTTCACAGACTCCTCCTGCCTGTCCCCTCCCCGCCGCCAGCGCTGCCTTCCGCCGGGTCTGCCTGTGGCCTCACACGGGGGTCGCTGCAGCTCAGCTCCCATCACACCTGTTCTCTGCAGCACAAGAGGCAGCATTTCAGTAGCCCCACACATTCCCCGTCACTGCCTGGCCAGCCCCCATGACGACGTCTGCTGCTGTCCGTGTCCCTCCGCCTCAGGATCTGCGCCCCCCACGCCCGGTCTTCAAGCTGCCCCACTGGCCATGTTCTGCCTTGGACCTCCGCCTACCTGGAACACTGTTTCTCCTTTTGCCCAAGGACTTCGGCCTGGATGTCACTTTGCCGAGGTGGCCTGCCCCATCCTGAGTGTGAGCTGGATACACACACACTCTTTTTTTGAGACGGAGTTTCACTCTTGTTGCCCAGGCTGGAGTGCAGTGGCATGATCTCGGCTCACCGCAACCTCCGCCTCCCAGGTTCAAGTGATTCTCCTGCCTCAGCCTCCCGAGTAGCTGGGACTATAGGCATGCGCCACCATGCCTGGAATTGTGTATTTTTAGTATAGATGGGATTTCTCCATGTGGGTCAGGCTGGTCTTGAACTCCCAACCTCAGGTGATCCGCCCGCCTCTGCCTCCCAAAGTTCTGGGATTACAGGGGTGAGCCACCACATCCGACACGCACATACTCTTAACACACAACAGAGTCACGTCATGGCTGCTGTCTCTGTGGCCCACCGGCTTCAGTTCACATTGCACTGCCAACGTTCCGTGAGCCCCTCAAGGGAGGGATGCACTCGGCTCTCCTGCCTGGACACAGCCGGCTGTGGTAGCCCCGACAGTGGACATGCTACTCCATGTTCCTGGTTATAAATATGATGGGCATCCTTGTGCAGTTCTTCTCTAGTCAGTGTCTTGAAGGTACATTCCACTGGTGGATTGCTGAGTAAAGGGTCTTGACATTTCAAAGACATTAGACACATTGTTGCTGATTTACCCTCTGCAAAGATCCTTTCTGTTTCACGCACACCAGTAGCATTTGAAAGAGTAACACTGTTGTGCATGCTTAATAGTTTTTAATTTCCATTTGTCTTCTAGTTTTTTGTTTTGTTTTTTAATGCAGGATCTTGCTCTGTTGCTCAGGCTGGAGTGCAGTGGTGAGATCTTGATCTCAGCTCACTGCAACCTCCACCTCCTGGGTTCAAGCGATTCTCGTGCCTCAGCCTCCGGGGTAGCTGGGATTGCAGATGTGTGGCACCACGTCTGGCTAGTTTTTGTATTTTTAGTAGAGATGGGATTTCAGCATATTGGCCAGGCTAGTAACTCTGGACCTCAAGTGATCTGTCCGCCTCAGGTTCCAAAGTGCTGGGATGACAGGCGTGAGCCACCACACTCGGCTTGTCTTCTAGTTTTGAAATTCAACATGTGGCTGGTTGTGGTGGCTCACACCTGTCATCCCAGCACTTTGGGAGGCTGAGGTGGGCTGATCACTTGAGGTCAGGAGTTCAAGACCAACCTGACCAACATAGTGAAACCCTGTCTCTACTAAAAATACAAAAATGAGCTGGGTATGGCGGTGCGTGCCTATAATCCCAGCTTCTCAGAAGGCTGAGACATGAGAATTGCCTGCATTTAGGAGGCAGAAGTTGCAGTGAGCTGAGATTGCGCCACTGCACTCCAGCCTGGGCAACAGAGTGAGACTCTATCTCAAAAAAAGAAAAAAGAAAAAAAAAAATCCAACATGCGAAGATTGAGTAAAGCTTCATCTCTTGGGAAAACCACAGGAAGCACAGTTGCTGCTGTGCAGTATTTTATTTCAGCTGGAAAATGGACTGTGGGTGTCTGGCTGTGCTGGAGGGCCTGGCCTCTCTGGGCTGCTGTGGGCTTGGAGGCTGAGTCGTGGGTATGGCCCGGGCAGGTTTCCTTCTCTGCTCTCAGCTGAGCACCTGTCTCCTCGTCTGTTCTTCCTCAGCAGCTTGTGAGGCTGCACATGTGAAAATGCCTTGTCGACGGTGCAGTGGCATGTGTACCTGCTGTGCCGTGTGCGTGTCGGGGCAGCTGTGTTGTGTGTGGCTGTGTGCACTGTGAGTCATGGCTGGGCCACCCGGGGATGATGGCACTTGGGGAAGAGTGACTGCGATCAGTGAGTGCCACGTTCAAGAGCCGAGCAATCTAGAAGTGACAGCCTGAGCTGTACACCTTTGTCCTGAGCTGGCCTTAGGACCTCCGGGCACCTGGCACTCCTGCTTCCTGAGAGCCCCCACGTCCCCGTGTCCTGGCATGTGGGCTTCTCCCTATGCTCCCAGGGTGGCGCTGAGAAGACGTGAGTTCTGCCCATCTCTGTTTATGCCTGAAGAACAGCGCAGCATGACCCCAGGGCAGAGGATGTGGCTCTGTGTATCTTGTGCCCCCGGGCATCTCAGAGCGCTGTGGAGACTCAGGGTGTGGACTTGAGCTTTGACACCAGTCGGCACCGGCCCTTTGCACCAACGAAGCTGGTGTTTGTCCGTGGCCTCCCAGGCGGGTGCTGCGTTCCTGGGCCAGCATCCGATTACCTTGCTGCTGAATCACTTCATGGCTCAGCATAGCTGAGGGCAGCATCTGTTGCCTCTAGAGCCCACGATCCTGGCGTGGCATGGCAGGGACGGCTGCTGTTCCTGAGGAACGCTCTGGACAGGCATCTGCAGGGGCTAGGGTGGAGTGGGGGAGCTCCTGGTCAGCCTGTTCTTGCCTTGAACTTTGTTAGGTATGCGAGGGCTGCCTTTGTGAGTCACTAGCAGGAAGGTAGCAAAGGCCTCTGCAGGTCTCTTCTGCCAGGAGCTCAGCTTTGATCTTGAGCACTGGGGACTGTCCAGCTTTACTGTCAGGGATTCCGATGACTCAGAGACGGTAGCTGCCCTTTTCCCGGTGGTATTGCCACTGAGTGTGGGGATGGGTCGCAGCTTTGTGGCCTTATGCAAATCAACCTCAAAATTTGCAGTCACATTTATGGTAGGACAGATTCATTTCACTATGATTTTGCCAATTACCCTTGTTATTTCCACTCACATGTATCTCCCAAAGTGGAAACAAGGACAGATCCAGAGCCAGGCCGGGACGTCCCCTGCTCACTAACATGGACAGGCGTCTCATTGCTGAGTGATGGTCCCTGGACATTTGTAGTCAACCGTGTTTGACACGGTGGTGAACTGGACATGTGATGGGTGGCAGTGTGTTAACTATTCATAGCAAGGAAGATTTGTTTTGAGGCTGGTGGTTTTATTACAAGTTGGTCATTCTTAATGCTGGGGAGGGGGAAGAGAGAACATGGAGAGAGAGAATGAATGAGAATAAATGTACGAACTGTTTTTGGAAGAGAAGAAAATTGAGAAGGAAGTGATAGTAATTACTAACTGTTTTTACTTTGTCACTTATTTTGTGTTTATTTACAGCAAGGGATCATTTTTTCTTCCTTCCAGATTTTATGGAAGAAAAAGAAAATTGGAAGTATTTAATAACTTTGTCATGATTTTTATTTTGTGCCTTGTGATTAAATTGTATTTTGGGGAATTGCTCAGCCTTTTTTAAAATTAAGAAATACTTCATATGAAAACACATAGATAAAGTATTGAACCCCTGCACCTGCCTCAAGTGGATAAATTAACAATGATAGATACTTTAGAAGGCAAAGGGTTGGTGAAGCTAAAAATTTCTACAATTCTTGATATGCAAACAGAAAAGGGATGTGGGAAGGATGTCACCCTCAGATAACCCGTCATATCTCAGCCTGTGCTGTCTGGGGCAGAAGGCATGAGCCACGTAGTCCACAGAGGCATGCTGGAAACGTGGCTGGTGGAAACTGAGATATACTCTTGGTGTGAAATGCATGCCAATCTCAGAGCCGTAACATGAAGGAGAATGTAAGTGATCTCATTCATATTCTTCTATATTGGTTACATGCAGAAAGGATAATATTTTAGATATACTGGGTTAGATAAAATGTATTATTAAATTATTTTTTTGCCAATTTCTTCTTACCTTTCAATGTGGCCTCTAGCAGTGTAAAGTCAGGCACAGGCTGGCGCCTGCAGCTCTCGTGCATTTGCCATGCTGGCATGCTCCGGGGTCGAGGCCACTGCGGGGACAGGGCCTTGTGCCTTGGGTAAGTCCCTCCTCTGGGGCCCTGCGTCCAGGGCTCAGGGAGTGGTCATTCTCAGCCTGTCATTCTCCGCCCGGCTGGGCCCCACATCTCCACTGCATAATGGAGGTAATACAGGAGAGTGTTTTAGGCAGGCCTGGCGAATGCGTTATTACTGCTTCATGTTGTTACTAATGAAGCATCGTGATGTCTCTTCTGCAGTATGGAAATAGGCTTCGTAGATTGCACCCAGGATTTCAGATTGACACATATTTCCACCTGGAAACTCTCGGGTGCATCTGCACCGGGAGATGAAGTGACCGCTGCTGGCTCAAGCTATGCTGAGAGGGCCGTGGTGGGTAGACTCAGCCCCTCACTGGGGTTGGCCAAGACAGGCTTCCTCTTCCTCCCTGAGGTGTGCCTTATGGGCGGTTGCATTCCTGGAAAATCCAGTGTCTATGAAACCAAGATTCATGGCATTTGCATCAGAGTTGGAGTCAGCTCTGAGCGCCGAGGCAGGTGTCTGGTGAGACCCGTGAAGGGTGCATGTTGGCCCTATTCCACGAACCAGTGGTGCCTTCCATCACTGTGGCAGCAAGCACCCCTCCATAAACATCCCTAAACATCTAGGGGAGAGGGCATCCACATACTGTGACACTCGCTGGGTCAAAGGACGCCTGGGTCTCCTGCACCCACAGGTGCCCTGGTCTGGGGGGTAGTGCTGGCCTCTTAAGCCCACAGGTGCCCCTGGGTGGGCTTAAGGAGGCAGCTGCCCAGCTCTGCCTGTGGTTTCCATCCTCAGGGGTCTAGGGTGACTGGCGGCCACCGAGTCGTATCCAGTGTCATAGCCCCTCACTTGTCCCGTGGGGCCACCAGTGAGACGCAGGATCCCTGGTGCCCAGATCAGCCCCCACATGAGGTCCACACCTCCGTGCAGGCCCTGCAGGCAGGAGAAGGCAAGCCGTGTCCTCCTTTGTGAATTATCAGCACCTAGAAACTTAAGAGGGCAAGTGCTGAATTGCTGTGGACTGTGAAGCTGTGGCCCAGGCGAGTTGTCCTTCCCCTCCTGGCTGGGCTGCTGGCCAGCGGCGCCTCCTGCCCGGGTCACTCCGCCTCATATGCTCTGCACCAACCTTGGGACTCCCCTGCCTCAGACGCCCTTCTCCTTCAGCCTCAAGGGCCTCATGGCCTGGACCTCCCTGACCAGCCAGAGGGGCCAGAGTCCGTGACAGCGTGGCCTCCTACCCACTCTGGGATCCCAGGAGAGGACCTGTCCTCGCTGAGTCTCCGAGGCCGGTTCTCAGCCTCTCGGACAACAGTTTCTCCCGTTTACAAGCAGGAGCTCCTTGTATAACGGAGATGGGAAAAAGCCCCGCCAGGGGCCCCTGGGAGCCTTTCTGTTCCTCGTCACTCAGCCCAGTCAGTCCTTGAGTTTTTCCCCAGAGTGTCCTCAATAAAGAATTACGGGCCCTGGGGATTTTCTTCTGGTCAGTGTTCTGGGTTTTTTTTTTTTTTGGTTTTTTTTTTGAGACGAAGTCTCATTTTGTCACCCAGGCTGGAGTGCAGTGGCACAATCTTGGCTCACTACAGCCTCTGCCTCCCAGGTTCAAGTGATTCTCCTGCCTCAGCCTCCCAAGTAGCTGGGATTACAAGTGTGCACTGCCACACCCAGCTAATTTTTACATTTTTAGTAGAGATGGGGTTTTGCCATGTTGGCCAGGTTGGTCTCGAACTCCTGACCTCAGGCGATCCACCCACCTCGGCCTCCCAAAGTGCTGGGATTACAGGTGTGAGCCACCATGCCTGGCTAATTTTGTATTTTTAGTAGAGATGGGGTTTCTCTATGTTGGTCAGGCTGGTCTTGAACTCCTGAATTCAGGTGATCTGCTTGCCACGGCCTCCTAAAGTTCTGGGATTACAGACATGAGCCACCTTGCCCGGCCAGTGTTCTGCTCTGTTTGCGATGGTGTAAGTATCTGTCTCTTTAAAGAAGTACATCTGGCCAGGTGGTTTCCTCTGTCATCAAGATGAGTCACCCTGTCTCAGTTCATGGGGCTTCCTGGATGTCCCCAGATAGTCCCCAGAGCTGGGGGCCAGCTGCAGGTGTAGCCCTGCCACGCCCTTTGACCTCCTCCTCCTCCTCTCCCCTTCCCCGCAACCTCCCCTACCCCCGCCTTTCTCCCTTCCCCTGTCTTCTCCCGGCTTCCCTCTCCTCCTCCCCTCATGCTGAGGGCGTTTGGCCTCATAGATAAGCTGTTTCTAAGGAGCTCATTGGTTTCCGATGGTGAGTGCTGCCTCTTCCGCCTTGTGCCTGTTTTCTGCTGTGTGGAGCTTGGCCCTTTCCTAATCTGAAGGAGCTGCATGGTCCCTCCCTTTGCTGCCTCTGGTCTAGCCCAGAGGCTGGGTGGCCTGGTGCTGGGTGCCCTGGCACTGGACTCTGGGGTGGCCTGGTGCTGGATGCTGGTGGCTGGGTACTGGGTGCTGGATGCTGGGTGCCCTGATGCTGGGTGCACAGAGGGGCTCTCTGTGGGTCTGCCCTTGGGCATGGGGTGAGCTGGGTCAGCATTGCAAAGCACAGGTCGGGCTGCTGCTCATGTGGTCGTCTCCTTTCTCTGCTCTCTCCCTTCTCCCCTGTCACCTGGGATAGAACGGAGTTAACAGTGATGCCGTGAGAAGCAGATGTTAACAGGAGTTAACAGTGATGTCCTGCCCTGTGGCATCTCTAAGGGAAGCACTGGTTTTACTGAAGATGTGCTTTGGTGCAGGGACACACAGTGCTGAGCAAGGCAGGGAACCTGGACCCTCACCTGTCTACACTGCCCGGCTGCTCTCCTGACCCTGCGGCTAGACCTCGAATAGCATCCCCACCTCCCTCAGCCAGCTGCGGCCCCTCTGGCAGCCTGGAGCCCATGGGGGCCGAACACAGGCAGCCTGGGTCTGGGCCGGACTGGCTCCCTGCACGGCTGCTTTTGCGCAATTGATGCAGATACAGAGACTAGCTTCTCTGCTTCCTGTGTTCCTAACTGGTCTCCAGTTCTTGAATAAATAACTTTCAATTACAATTTTTTTCTCTACTTATGATTGCCAGTTTCTCCTTTTTTTTTTTTTTGAGACAGAGTCTCACTCTGTTGCCCAGGCTGGAGTGCAATGGTGCCATCTCAGCTCACTGCAGCCTCTGCCTCCCAGCTTCAAGCGATTCTCCTGCCTCAGCCTCCCAAGTAGCTGGGATTACAGGCGCCCACCACCACACCTGGCTGATTTTTGTATTTTAGTAGAGATGGGGTTTTACCATGTTGGTCAGACTGGTCTTGAACTCCTGACCTCAAGTGATCCACCCTCCTCAGCCTCCCAAAGTGCTAGGATTACAGGCATGAGCCATCACACCTGGCCAAATACTAGGACTTATTCATTTTTTCTAACTAATTTTTGTACCCATTAACCTCTCTCTACCCGCACTACCCTTCCCAGCCTTCTCCTCTCTGTCTCTGTGAGTTCAGTTGTTTTGATTTTTAGATCCCACAGCTAAGTGGGAGCATGTTACGCCTGTCTTTCTGTGCCTGGCTTATTTCACTTCATAGAATCAGCTCCACTTCCATCCATGTTGTTGCAAAATGACAGAATCTCATTCTTTTTTCTGGCTGAATAGTCCTCCATGGTGTATAAGAACCACATTTTCTTTATTCATCCATCTCCTGATGCACATGTAGGTTGCCTCCAAATCTTGGCTCTTGTGAACAGTGCTAAGCAAATCTGGGAATGCAGGTATCTCTGATGTACGAGTCTCCTTTCTTTCGGGTACATACCTAAGAGTTAGGCAGCTGGGTCACATGGCGCCTCTACGTTTAGTTTTCTGAGGAACCTCCAGACTGCTCTCCATAATGATTGTACTAACTCACATTCCCACCAATGGCAGCTCTCTGGAAATTTCAGAGTGCAGAAACTGGTTAAACGCAGCCCCTCCAAAGCAGCCCCGCTAAGCAGGTCAGGGCCCAGCCCCTTCTCTGTTTTTGTAGGTGATGTTGTACCGGCTGTCACTTCTTTGCCTTCGGGGTGACTGTGGCCACTGCTGAGCTGCAACCTCCCCGAGCCTGAAATATTCACCATCTTCTCGCCCGAAGCAGTCGCCAGCCTCTGTTCTAGATGAAAAGACCCCAAAGAAACAGCCAAATGCAGTCCAGGAACCTGGATTAGAGTCAGGTTGAAAAAACAACTATATAAGTGTTTCTGGGACCGTTGGGGAAATTTGAATGTAGATTGACTAATAGTATGGCATTAGGGACTAAGTGTTAATTTTCTTTTTCTTTTTTTTTCTTCTTTTTTTTGAGATGGAGTCTCGCTCTGTCACCCAGGCTGTAGTGCGATGGCGCGATCTCAGCTCACTACAGCCTCTGCTTCCTGGGTTCGAGTGATTCTCCTGCCTCAGCCTCCGGAGTAGCTGGGATTACAGACATGCACCACCACACTTGGCTAATGTTTGTATTTTTTGTAGAGACGGGGTTTCACCATGTTGGTCAGGCTGGTCTTGAACTCCTGACTTCGTGATCTGCCCGTCTGGGCCTCCCAACTAAGTGTTATCTGTTGGGAGTTTTACTCTTGTCGCCCAGGCTGGAGTGCAGTGGCGTGATCTTGGTTCACTGCAACCTCCACCTCCTGGGTTCAAGCCATTTTCCTGCCTCAGCCTCCCAAGTAGGTCGGATTACAGGCAGGCACCACCAGGCCCAGCTAATTTTTTTTGTATTTTTAGTAGAGACGGAGTTTCTCCACGTTGGTCAGGCTGGTCTCGAACTCCCGACCTCAGGTGATCCACCCACCTCAGCCTCCCAAATTGCTGGGATTACAGGCATGAATGACCATGCCTGGCCCCATTTTTAAAAGTTTTTTTTATAGAGACGTGGTCTCCCTTTATTGCCCAGGCTGGTCTTGTACTCCTGGCCTTAAGCGTTTCTTCTGCCTTAGCCTCCCAAAGTGCTGAGATTAGAGGTGTGAGCCACTGCACTCTCCTCAAATGTTAATTCTAATATAGGTAGTTGTACACAGAGTTTATCTATTTTTTTATTTAGAGACAGAGTCTTGCTCTGTCACCCAGGCTGGAGTGCAGTGGCTCAGCTCATGACAACCTCCACCTCCTGGGCTCAAGTGATTATCCTGCCTCAGCCTCCCAAGTAGCTGGGACTGTAGGTGCGCACTACCATGCCCAGCTAACTTTTGTATTTTTAGTAGAGATGAGGTTTCACCATGTTGGCCAGGCTGGTCTCGAACTCTTGAGCTCAAGTGATCTCCTGCCCTGGCCTCCCAAAGTGCTGGGGTGACAGGCGTGAGCCACCATGTCTGGCCCATATACAGGTTTTTCTTGTACTATTATTTCAACTTCTCTGTACAGATTTTTCATTTAAAAAGTTGGAGAAAACATCATGGTTTTATTTTATTTTATTTTTGAGGCGGAGTTTTGCTCTGTCACCCTAGCTGGAGGGCAGTGGCGTAATCTTGGCTCACTGCAACCTCTGCCTCCTGGTTCAAGCGATTCTTTTGCTTCAGCCTCCCGAGTAGCTGGGATTACAGGCACTTGCCACCGTGCCCGGCTAATTTTTGTATTTTTAATGGAGGGGGGTTTCACTATTTTGGTCAGGCTGGTTTTGAACTCCTGACCTTGTGATCCGCCCGCTGCCGTGGCCTCCCAAAGTGCTGGGATTACAGGCGCGAGCTGTGGTGCCCGGCCCTGCCAGGATGTTCTGATTTGTGTTTTTAATCACAGTCATGATCAGATTTTGCCAATTACGATGATCATGTGGCTTTCCCCTTTGGATTTGTTAAGATAATGTTAAAATGTCCCTGTATTCCTGGAATAAACCCAATTTAGCTGTGATCTTTTCATAAATTACTAGGTTAGATAACTAATACAGGCAGACCTCGGTGATATTGTGGGTTCCATTCCAGACCTCAGCGATAAAATAAGGATCACAGTAAAGTGAGGCACACGCATGTTTTGGCTTCCCAGTGCGTGCAGAAGTTACGTTCAGGCATCTGCGGCGGAAGCACTCTGACCACGTCGGATCTCGTCAGAAGCTACGTCGGTGCTACACTGTATGTTGTATGTACACTGTATGTAGTCTGTTAAGTGTGCAGCGGCACTATGTCTCAGAAAACATGCATGCCTTTGTTAAAAAAGACTTGATTGCTAAAAAATGCCCACGCTCATCTGAGCCTTCAGCGAGTCTTCATCTTTTTGCCGACAGACAGTCTGCTTCGATATGGAAGGCTACTGACCACTCAGGGTGGTGTTTGCTGAAAATGAGGCAGCCGTTGCAATTTCCTAAATAGGACGTTTCGGATCTGTGTCCCTGTTGGAATCTGAGTTGAACTGAAATCCCCAGTGTTGGTGGTGGGGCCTGGCGGGAGCTGATAGGATCATGGAGGTGGGTTCTCATAGTTTAACGCCACCCCCTAGTGCTCCTGTGACAGAGTTGCCATGAGATCTGCTTGTTTAAAGGGTGCAGCCCTCCCCGCCCTGTCTTCCTTCTGCCCCGGCGTGTGAGAAGTATCTGCTTCCCGCTCTGCCTTCTGTCCTGATGTAGACTTCCTGAGGCGTTTCCAGAAGCCGAGCAGATGCGTGTAGAATTGGGAGCCAATGAAACCTCTTTTCTTTATAAATTACTCAGTCTCAAGTTTTTTGTTTTTTTTTTTAAAGACAGAATCTTGCTCTGTTACCCAGGCTGAGTGCAGTGGTGTGATCTCTACTCACTGTAGCCTTGACCTTGTGGGCTCAAGTGGTCCTCCCATCTCAGCCTCCCAAGTGGCTGAGACCACAGGTATAGGGCACCACGCTGGCTAAATGTTTTTTTGTAGTACTGGGGTTTCAACCACCCTGCCGAAGCTGAACTTAAACTCCTAGGCTCAAGCCATCCGCCCACCTCAACCTCCCAGATTGCTGGGATTACAGGTTTGAGTCACTGTGCCCAGCCAGGTATTTTTACCCCCATCGTGCCCAGCCAGATACTTTTTTTTCTTTTTCCTTTTTTTTTTTCTTTTTTTGAGACTGAGTCTCACTCTGTTGCCCAGGCTGGAGTGCAGTCACAATCTTGGCTCTCTGCAACCTCTACCTCCCAAGTTCAAGTGATTCTCCTGCCTCAGCCTCCCCAGTAGCTGGGATTACAGGTGCCCACCATCATGCCTGGCTAATTTTTGTATTTTTAGTAGAGTCAGGGTTTTGCCATGTTGGCCAGGCCAGTCTCAAACTCCTAACCTATGTGATCCGCCTGCCTCGGCCTCCCATTATCCTGGGATTGCAGGCGTGAGCCACGGTGCCTGGCTAGCTGGGTATTTATCAGCAGCAGTGTGAGAGCAGACGCATGCGGGCAGCAATGCAGGTTGCCATGGGGATGGGCTGTTTTCCACGCGTTTTCTCTGTGGCATGTGCTGCTGTGTGGTAGCATTTTACCCACAGTAGAACTTCTTTCCAAATTGGAGCCCTCCTCTCCAACCTTGCAGCTGTTTTATCAACCCCGATTATGGAAGATTCTGAATCTTTGTTCTTTCCACAATGTTCACAGCATCTTCCCTAGGAGCAGATTCTATCTCAAGACACCATTTGCTCTGCTCATCCCCAACAAGCAACTCCTCACCATTCAAGTTTGATCATGAGGTGGCAGTAATTCAGTCACATCTTCAGACTCCACTAATTCTAGTTCTCTTGCTGTGTCCACCACAACTGCAGTGACTTCTTCCACTGACGTCTTGAAGTCCTCAAAGTCATCCATGTGGCTTGGAATCAGCTTCTTCTACACTCCCATTCATGTTGATACTTTGACCTCCTTCCATGAATGATGCATCTTTCTAATGGCGTCTAGAATGGTGACTCCTTTGAGAAGGTTTTTAATTTACGTTGCCCAGATCCATCAGAGGAATCACTGTTCATGGCAGCTCTATTCCTACAAAATGTATTTCTTGAATAATACGACCTGGCACCAGAAAGTACTCCACAGCCGGGCGCTGTGGCTCATGCCTGTAATCTCAGCACTTTGGGAGGCCAAGGTGGGTGAATCACCTGAGGTCAGGAGTTCGAGACCAGCCTAACATGATGAAACCCTGTCTCTACTAAAAATACAAAATTGATCCAGGCGTGGTGGCACGCATCTGTAATCCCAGCTGCTTGGGAGACCGAGGCGGGACAATTGCTTGAACCCAGGAAGCAGAGGTTGCGGTGAGCTGAGATCATGCCATTGCACTCCAGCCTGGGTGACAAGAGTGAAACCCTGTTTCAAAAAAAAAAAAAAAAGAGATGACTCCTTGATCCATGGGCTGCAGAGTGGATGTCGTGTTACCAGGCACGAAAGCAACATTTCTTTCCCTGTGCATCTCCCCTGGGTCTCTCGGGTGACCAGGTGCACTGGCAATGATCAGTAATTTTTTGAAAGGAATCTTTTTTTTTTTTTCCCTGAGCAGTAGGTCTCAACAGTGAGCTTAAAATATTAGTAAACCATGCTGTAGAACAGGTGTGCTGTCATCCAGGCTTTGTTTTTGCATGTCTGGAGCACGGGTAGAGTAGATTTAGGACCCTGGGATTTCCAGAGTGGGAAGTGAGCATGGGCTTCAACTTAAAGTCACCAGCTGCATTAGCTCCTAACGAGGAAGTCAGCCTGTCCCTTGAAGCTTTGAAGCCAGACATTGGCGTCTCTCTAGTTGTGAAAGTCCTAGGTGGCATCTTTTTCCAATATCAGGCTGTTTCATCTACATAAAAAATCTGTTGTCCTGGTGGCTCCGCCTGTAATCCCATCACTTCAGGTGGCTTGGGACGAGCGTATTGCTTGAGTCCAGAAGTTCAAGTGACCAACCTGAGTAACATGACAAAACCCGTCTCTACAACTCCCCGCCCCAACCCCCACCAAATTAGCCAGGCATGGTGTGCTGTCATGTCAGCCACCTGGGAGGCTAACTTAGGAGGATTGCTTGAGCCTGGGAGGCAGAGATGGCAGTGAGCTGAGATCATGCCACTGCACTCCAGCCTAGTGAACAGAGTGAGACCCTGTCTCAAAAGAAAAAGAACATCTACTGTTGAGTGTAGCCCCTTCATCAGTGATTTTAGCTGCATCTTCAGATGACCTGCCGCTTCACCCTGCACTGTTATGTGATGAAGATGGCTTCTTTTCTTAAACCTCATGAGCCAAGCTCTGCTCACTTTTTCCTGCAGCTTCCTCACCTCTCTCAACCTTCGTGGCATTGACGAGAGTTAGGGCCTCGCCAGGCACTAGGCTCTGGTTTAAGGGAATGTCAAGGCTGGTTTGATCTTGTTTCCAGACCACTCAGACTTTTAAGGCTGTTTTATTTTCTCATCATTTGTGTGTTCACTTGAGCAGCACTTTTAATTTCCTCCAAGAACTTTTCCTTTGCATTCATCACTTGGCCAACTGCTCGGCACCAGAGGCCCAGCTCTCGGACTATCTTGGCTTTGAAGACACCTTCCTCACCCGGCTTGGTCACTGCCAGCTTTTGATGTGAAGTGAGAGCCGTGCGACTCTTCCTGTTACTTGAACACTTACAGGCCATCGGAGGGTTATTAAGTGGCCTCATTTCAGCACTGCAGTGTAACAGGGAATAGGGAGGCTAGAGCAGAGGGAGAGAGATGGGAATAGCCACTCGGCAGAGCAGTTCAGAACATAAACAGCATTTATCCATTCGGCTCCTCCTCTGATATATGCACAGTTCATAGCACTGAAAACAGTTACAATAGGAATATCGAAGATCACTGATCACAGATCACCATGACAGGTATGATAATCACGAAAAAGTTTGAATCATTGTAAAAATTAGCAAAATGTGACACAGAGGTGGAAGTGAGCACTTGCTGTTGGAAAAATGCGGCCGATAGACTTGCTAGATTCAGGGCTGCCACGAACCTTCACGCTGCAAAATCTCAGTATCTGGAAGTGCATTGAACAAACTTCCTTCCGGCTTCTGGCGTTGGTGCTCGTGAGTGAGACTGCTCTGTAACTAACCCTTTCCATCCGGTTCTTGTCAGGTTGTGGCAAAAAGATTATACTAGCTTCAAAATGCACTGGACGGGGGCCGGGTATGCCCGGGTATGCCCTGCCCTGCCCCGCCCCACCCCGGTCTTCCTTCCTTCCTTCCTTCCCTCCTTCATTCCTTCCTTCCCTCCCTCCTTCCTCCCTCCCTCCCTCCCTCCCTCCTTCCTTCCTTCCTTCCTTCCTCCTCCTCCTTCTTCTTTCTCTTTCTTTTTCTTTCTTTCCTTCTTTCTTTCTCTCTTTCTTTCTTTCCTTCCTTCTTCTTTCTTTCTTTTTCTTTCTTTCCTTCTTTCTTTCTCTTTCTTTCCTTCCTTCCTTCCTTCCTTCCTTCCTTCCTTCTTTCTTTCTTTCTTTCTTTCTTTCTCTCTCTCTCTCTTTCTTTCTTTTTGTAACTTCTCTAAAAGAGTTTATGAACGGTTGGAATCCTTACACCGTGAATGTTAGATCTCACTGGTGAAACCACTCTGAACTTAGAATGATGGTTTTGTGGTGGTGGATGTTTGACTTCTGCTTCAGTTTTGTAATGATTATGGTGTTCTTTGGGTTTTATAATTTTTTTTTGTAACAGCTTTGTGGAGATATAGTTCACACACTATATGACTCAGCCATTTTGAGGGGATACGTGTGATAATTTAATATGTTTACATAATTTGTAAAGGTCAAATTGGTGTAAATTGCCGTATCTCTCACGTTAAGGATTTGTCTTGTCTTTAAGCTAAAAGCATTCAAATTCTTCTCTACCATCTATCTTGAAATGTATAATAGATTATTGTAAACTATCATCACCGTGCCCATGTATAAACACTGGGTCTTATTTCCAGGTCTTCTTTCTTCTCTCAAGTGTGTATCTGTACCCACTAATCAACCCCTCTTCCTCTCCACCCCCGATTTATTCTTGAGGATGTTTTTGTCCGTTATTGTTCTTGGGAATTTGTCCATTTAAGTTCATTGCTATGAAGAGGCATCCGTAGCCTCTGATTTTAAAAGCCCTGCAGCACTGGACTCTGTCCCTCTTTCTCTCCTGACCTGATTCACACCTACTCTCTTTTTATCATGAAGTCTCTTGATAAAACTCTTGATTTTATCGATCCTTTCAAAGAACCAACTGTGTTGCTTTCTGTATGTTTTCTATTTTATTAATTTCTGAGTTTTTGATTGTTTTGTTCTTTCTTCTAAATTTCTTTTCCTACTTTTTTGAGATATATTTGTGTCATTTGTTTTCAGCCTTTTATTTTATTATTTATTTTGTTTGTTTATTTTTGAGATGGGGCCTTGCTCTGTCCCCCAGTCTGGAGTGCAGTGGCACGATCTTGGCTGACTGCAACCTCCAGCTCCTGGGTTCAAGCAATTCTCCTGCCTCAGCCTCCGATGTAGCTGGGATTACCGGTGCGTGCTACCACACCCAGCTAATTTTTGTATCTTTTTAGTAGAGACAGGGTTTCGCCATGTTGCCCAGGCTGGTCTCCAACTCCTTAGCTCAGGCAGTCCACCCACCTTGGCCTCCCAAAGTGCTAGGATTACAGGTGTGAGCTACCACGCCCGGCCTGTTTTCAGCATTTTAATATGTTCTAATGCAGTCCACACTTAAGGTTGCCGTTCGCCTTAGGAGCTGTTTTGGCTGCATGCCGCCTATATGTTGTGACGTGAATTTTTATTTTACTGTTTCATTCAACATATTTTTCAATTCCTGTTTTGAAGTTTTTGACAGTTGATCACTTAAAAATATATATATATATATATATTTTTTAAGGAGTCTCTGTCACCCAGGCTGCAGTGCAGTGGTGGGATCTTGGCTCGCTGCAACCTCTGCCTCCTGGGTTCAAGTGATTCTCCTGCCTCAGCCTCCCAAGTAGCTGGAATTACAGGTGCCCACCACCACACTGGCTAATTTTTTTTTTTTGAGGTGGAGTCTCGCTCTGTTGCCCAGGCTGGAGTGCAGTGGCGTAATCTCGGCTCACTACAACCTCCACCTCCTGGGTTTGAGAGGTTCTCCTGCCTCAGCTTCCCAAGTAGCGGGGATTAGCGTACCTGCCACCATGCCTGGCTAATTTTTTGTAGTTTTAGTAAAGACAGGGTTTCACCATGTTGGTCAGGCTGGTCTCGAAACTCCTGACCTCAGGTGATCCACCTGCCTTAGCCTCCCAAAATGCTGGGATTACAGGCATGAGCCACCGTGCCCGGCCTCATTTTTGTATTTTTAGTAGAGATAGGGTTTCACCATGCTGGCCAGGCTGGTCTCGAACTCCTGAGCTCAAGTGATCCGCCTGCCTCGGCCTCCCAAAGTGTTGGGATTACAGGTGTGAGCCACCACACCTGGCCACGATAACTGTTTTGAATTTCTGAGCATATGAGGATTTTTGCAGATAACTTTTTGTTATTTTTTTCCCTAGCTTCAGTGTCATGGGGTGAAAGAGTCAGTTCTGCCTGATCTGTGTCTTCTGAAACTCGTTAGGACTTGCGTTATGGTCCAGCACATTGCCAAATTTTAAAACGTTCTGTGCGTCTTTGAAAAGATTCTGTTCTGCAGTGTTCGGGGCAGTATCGTGTGTAGATTCATTGAATCAAGTTTGTTAGTATACGTTGGTGTATATATACAAGCTTCTATTGGTATGGACCCTTGTTCCATACCAAGGGTCAGCAAATTATAGCCCATAGGCTAAGTCTGGCTAGCTACCTGCTTTTGTAGATAAAGTTTTATTGGCACAGTCACACCCATTTGTTTATGTCTTATCTAGAGATGCTTTTGCATTGTGGGTTTGCCTATTTATTGTTGCAGTTGTGTCAAGCTTTGCTTTATGTATTTGAAAGCTGTGTTATTACTTGATGCAGGCTTAATGTTTTATATCTTCCTTATGAATGAAGTGACTGTGACTGTGAAGTGACCTTCTTACCTTTCTGATGCTTTCTACCTTTCAGACTTTGTCTGAAATTAATATGGTGGCACCGGCTGCCTTTCGTTTACTATGTGCTTTGAATATCTCTTTTATTCTTTTGTTTTTAACTTTTCTGTATCTTTAAGTCTTAAATGTGTCTCTTGTAGGCACTGTATGATTGGAGGCTTTTTTTAAATTGAAGTTTGATAGTCCTTGTTTTTTTTAAGTCTGACAACTAAAAAAATTTAACTGGATTGTTTATTTGGTTTACTTTAAATGTAGCTACAGTTATTTGCATTTAAATATGCCGTCTCCCATTTTGCCGGCTTCCTGGTCTGAGTCAACTATTGCTGCTTCCGTTTTCTGCCCTGCACCAGTTTCGATGTTATGGACTCTCAGTTCTTCGATTGGTTTCACCACAGCACAACATTCTCATTAAACAAATCTACAGTTAACCTGTGCCTTTCACACTCGGGAATATCTAAAATGAATCTACCGTTAACCTGTACCTTTCACACTCGGGAATATCCAAAACGAATCTACAGTTAACCAGTGCCTTTCACGCTCGGGAATATCCAAAACGAATCTACAGTTAACCTGTACGTACCTTTCACACTTGGGAATATCCAAAACGAATCTACAGCTAACCTGTACGTACCTTTCACACTCGGGAATATCCAAGGACCTGCGGGCCTCCTTGCCTTTGTTAATGCCCCTTACAACTAATAGGCTGTGTATTTACATTCCTTTTTTTAATTCCCAAGATGGAGTCTTGTTCTGTGGCCCAGGCTGGAGTACAGTGCTGTGATCTCGGCTCACTGCAACCCCTGCCTCCTGGGTTCATGCAATTCTCCTGCCTCAGCCTCCGAGTAGCTGGGATTACGGGCACCCGCTATCATGCCCGGCTAATTTTTGTATTTTTAGTAGAGACAGGGTTTCACCATGTTGGCCAGGCTCGTCTTGAACTCCTGACCCCAGGTGATCAGCCCGCCTTGGCCTCCCAAAGTGCTGGGATTACAGGCGTGAGCCACCACGCCCAGCCTGTGTATTTAAATTCTTTTTTACTTTTGAATATCATAAGACATTGCTGGATTATTACTTTTTTTTTTTTTTTTTTTGGAGAGACAGGGTTTCGTCATGTTGTCTATGCTGGTCTCAAACTCCTGAACTCAAGTGATCCTTTTGCCTTCGCCTCCCAGAGTGCTTGGATTACAGGCACGAGCCACTGTGCCCGGCCCAGATGATGGCGTTTTGTGTTAGATTTGCACACACTTGCTGCCTTCTTTGCCTTCATGTTTTGCATCTTAGACTTCCCATCTGAGATCACCTTTTCTCCTTGAAGTGCACGTACATGAGAAATTCCTTTAGTCAGAGTGTGCCGTGGCGAACCCACCCCTTTTGTGTTTGTCAGGAAGCGCCAGGGTTCCCTGCTCCCTGGGGGATGTGGGTGTGGCTGCAGGGCTCTCGGTGGGACTGGCTTTCTCTGCACTCAGTGTCAGCTTTCGATTGGCGTCACCATCTTGGCGTGTGAAGAAGCCCTTGTCAGGCTGTCTCTGCTTTGAAGGTAATCTCCCTTTTTTCTCAGGTTGCTTCTAAGATCAAAATGAAAAACTTTTGTGCTTCAAAGGACACCATCAAGAAAGTGAAAGGAGACCACAGGATGGGAGAGGATGTTTGTAAATCACAGATCTGGCCAGAGCTGTGCATCCAGGGCCTTTAATGGTCTCTTAGAAGTCTGAGCGGCTTGTGACGGAACCCCCTTCTGGGACGCCCTTGCACTTAACCGAGTGCCTTGGGAAGGGCTGGCAGACAGGGAGGAGGGCACCGTGCCGCCTGTGCCTCGCTTGGGCTGGCCACAGTGAGCAGCAGCAGCACTGTGGTTCTGGCTCTCACCTTCCCGCCCTGTTCAGAGCACCCCTCCCCATCTGCTCCGACCACTAAGAATCACTGGTCCCCCAGGGGGGGCTTCCCAGGCATCACCTCACATGCCCAGTGGCTGCCTAGGCCCCGGGTTCTGTTGGGCCTTGAGAGGAGCTTGGGAGAAGCTGTGACTGGGAGTGGTGGAGATTTGCGACCCGGTACCGAGGTCCTCTTGACCTTACTGAAGATGTTGGGAAGAGGTGATGAACTGAGAGGAGGAGTGTCTCAGGTGTTATCGGCACATGTGCTGCCTTTCCAGCACTGCCTTCTCCTTTCGCTGATTAGCTGCAGGCTTGCCGTCTAGTTTAACGTGGGCAGGCAGATCGTCCTGCTATTGTATTCTGACATAGAAAATGTACTTTCAGTGAGATCCCTCCATTGAGAGTAAATGATCTGGAGGTAGAAAGAAAAAGGCAAATGCTTTTGTCCTTCTCAAGAGATGGTTGTCACACTGGCTCTGCCAATCAGGCCCCTCTGCAGCTGAGGTTCCACTTTAGACGTAGGTCAGTGTGTCTTAGAGACTAAACTCCTGCTAGGCCCACTGGGGAAGCCCATTCTGGACAAGCAAGAACTTGGATTTAAGATGAAAGATTCCAGCTTCCAATTCTAGCTGTGATGGAAGATACAGACCAAATTTCACAGCCTACCTTAACCAGAAGGCCAAGCAAAAGTGTGTGAAGCCACAGGCTCAGACACTGATGGCAGGCAGTGTGGATGGTGACCGGAGAGGGCCATGATGGGAGTGAGCCCTCAGCGGCCCAGCTTGTCACCTACAGAGTCTCCACCTGCAGGGCAGGGAGGGGAACCGGGACCTGGTGGATACAGAGTGTGGAGTGAAGGGGCCCCAGGAAGGCTGGAATGTGCAGAGAAAAATATGGGAGAATAGGGACTTCCATAAAGAAATCGCTCTGGAGAGCTGGGGAGGGGCCCTCCAGACTTTGTCTGAGCGCTGACCACAGGTGCGTGTGCAAATGCTGCTGGGGTGAGGGAAGGGGGCGTGGAAGAGCAGGGGTGGCACAGTCCCTGAGTTCACAGGGTGGAGTGAATCTGTGTGGTCAGTGGCTAGAGGGAGAGACTCGCCACTCACGGTTGTCCTACAGAGGTCTGCTCAGGACTCAGCAAACAGAGCTTATGAGTGAGACCCGAAAGAATCAAACTGATTCTAGGTTGACTGCTCCCAGAACAAAGCCCAGAGACGCAGGACGGCAGCAAACCCGGCATCCGGTGCCAAGTTCACGGTGCCCAGCAGCCAAGCAAAAGTGGCTGCCATACAGAAAACCCAGAAGAGGAGACAAATCAGTGGTTAGAAACATCCAGGCTAGACACGGCAGCGCCCGCCTGCAATGCAGCACTTTGGGAGTCTGAGGTGGGAAAATCGCTTGAGCCCAGGAGTTCAAGACCAGCCTGGAACACGTAGCGAGACCCTGTCTCTAAAAAGATATGTGTTTTTTGTTTGTTTTTAAAAATAAGTAGCTGGGCATAGTGGTGTGCACCTGTAGTTCCAGCTTCTGAAAGGCAGAGGCAGGAGGATCCCTTAAGCCCGGGAGTTCAAGGCTGCAGTGAACTATGATTATACCACTGCACTCTAGCCTAGGCAACGGAGTAAAACTGTGTTAAAAAAGATAAGAAGTAGGAAAGGAAAGGAACAGATCCAGATGGGTCTATATCCAGATGATACAGCTAGCAGACAAGGATGGTAACACGATATTAATCATGCTCCATGGGCTCAGTGTCGGGGAAATACGGTAAAAATAAAGACAAAATGGCAAATATAACAAAAGACCCAAAGCCAGGCGTCATGGCTCACGCCTGTAATCCCAGCAGGTTGAGAGGCTGAGGTGGGAGGACTGCTTGAGCTCAGGAGTTCAAGACCACCCTGGATACACCATCTGTACAGAAAAATACAAAAATTAACTGGGCGTGTTGGTGCACACCTGTGGTCTCAGCTACTTAGGAGGTTGAGGTAGGAGGATGGCTTGAGCCCAGGAAGGTGGAGGCTGCAGTGAGCTGTGATCATACCACTGTATTCCAGCCTGGGTGACAGTGTGAGACTCTGTCTCAAAAAGAAAAAGACCCAAATAAGTCTTCTAGAAATGAAAAACGGGCTGAGTGGGGTAAATGGTAGATTAGACATTGCAGAAGGAAAGATCAGTAGACTCGAAGACACAGCACTTCGTCAAATGAAACACAAAGGCAAAAAAAACGGATGGAGCATCACTGGGGCCATGCCGAGCTGAGTGACATATGAAACGGATTTCCAGAAAATGGAATGGTGGAAACTGATTTCCAGAAAATGGCGCATATGGTGGAGAATACCTGAAGACAGTAATGGCTAGAATTTTTCCAGATCTGATGCAAACTCATTCCGAAGAAGCTCAACAAATCTCAAACAGAAGAAACATGAAGGAATTCACCCCAGCACACACACCATCATCCAGTTGCTGAGAATCCTAAAAGTAGACAGAGGCAAATGCTATCACGTACAGAGGAACAGAGACAAAAATTAGAACCCACTTCTGATCAGAAACGGCACAATCTGAAGACAATGGAGGAATCCCTTTAAAATCCCGAAAGCAACACTGGACACGTATCTGCAAAAACAATGACCCTTCACCCTGATTTATGCTGTATTTAAACACTCACTCAAAATGGATCATACACCTAAATGTGAACGCTAAAACTGTAAGATTAATAGAAGAAAAATAGGTGATATATATACCGTCCTTGTCAGTTTGGGCTGCTATAAAAAAAGATCTGGCTGGCTTAAGTAGCAGACATTTATTCCTCATGGTCCGAGGTCAAGATGCTTATAGGTTTGGGGCCTGGTAAGGGCGTCTTCCTGGTTGTGCCTTCGTATGACACAGAGAGAGGAAGCAGCTGGCTGTGTCTTTTTGCATAATGGCACCAATCCCATTTTCGAGGTTCCTCTCTCTTGGCCTAATCCCCCACCAATGGCCCTGCCTCCAAACATCACGTTAGCGGGGAGGATTTCAATGTAGGAATTTGGACGGGGATGGTGACTCATACCTATAGTTCCAGCACTTTGGGAGGCCGAGGCAGGTGGATCCTCAAGACCAACCTAGGCAACATAGCAAAATGCTATCTCTACAAAAAAATTTTTAAAATTATCTGGGCATGGTGGCACGTACCTGTAGTCCCGGCTACTTGGGAGGCTGAGGTGGGAGAATCACTTGAGCCCAGAAGACTGAGGCTGCAGTGAGCCGTGATCGTGTCACTGTGACTCCAGCCTGGATGACAGAGCAAAGTCCTACCTCAAAACAAAACAAAATACGAATCTGTGGCTGGGCAACACGAACATTAGTCCATAGTGTCTATAGTGGAATATTATCCAGCCTGGAATGTGAATGACATTATGACACCTGCCACCATGTGGATGAACTTGAGGACATGATGCTGAGTGAAATAAGCCAGTCACATAAGGACAAATAGTGTATGATTCCACTAAATGAGGTCCCTCGAGTGGTGAACTCACAGAGACAGAAAGTGGGATGGTGGGTGCCGGGGCTGTGGGGGGGTGGGGAGTCAGTGTTTAATGGGGACAGCATCTCTGCTTGGGAGGATGAAGTTCTGGAGATGGACAGGGCTGCTAGCTGCACAGCAGTGGGAATGTCCATAATGCCCCTGAACCACACACCTAAATGTGATAGATTTTATGTGACGTGAACTTCACCACAGTTCAACACAAATGAGCCAAGATGGGCTTTTTCCTGGTTGTGGGGCGGGCAGGCTAATGGTCTGCTTGCGGGGTGCTGGGCTGAGCTTTGGAGGAGCCCAGGGCTGCAGCTGGCAGGGCTCCGGGAGGAGTGGGAGCGTGCAGGAGGCTGGTGTGGCTGCTGCAGGAATTGTGGCATCCGGAGGGCCCACGGTGGCCCCGCTGTGCCGAGAGCCTGCGGGGGGCTGGGTGGCTTTCCTGTGTCCTTCCTGGGGTGTGGCCTCTGGCGGCTCGGGGACTGTTCATTTATGAGCCATCTGTCGGGCCTCCTGGCCAGGCATTGGGAAGCAGTGCGCCAGCAACGCCCTGAATAGCCTTGACCCTGATGTGTAAGTTACGGAGTGTTTGGTTGTTCGGGAAGGGATGCTAATGCGTGCTTGTCAGTTTCCCTGACGTGCAGCCTTTCGGGTCGTAAAGTGGCTGCACATGTTTGGTCACACACGTCTTTCCAGTCCTGCACAAGCACGTTGACATGTGTGCCTTTTACTTTCAGGCTGGTGCAACTGGAAGCCCTGAGGACAGCTGCTCCCACTGGCTCTGCTGACCTTGTGCCTTGGTGAGTGGCAGTGAGGCTGCCTGATGCAGGGCGCTGTGTGTGTGTGTGTGTGTGTGTGTGTGTGTCTGTCTGTCTGTCTGTCTATCTGTCTGTCCAGTGTCGGGGTCAGTGTTGGCCCTTGATGCCTTGTTGATTATTTTTTCTTAAAGGGGAATATATTTTAACCTTTGCTATGGCCAACAGAATATTTATTATGATCTCTTCTCATTTGTCCAAAACCCAGACACTAAAGTGCAGGTAACTTTGTTCTCTTCCTGTGAGGGATGAGCTGAGCTCAGAGAGGCTGAGCTACAGATGCCGCTGGACTGAGGTGCCTACCAGGGCACAGAGGGCATGGGGGTCACCTCACAGGGCTTCCCTGGCTCTGTTAGCAGCCCAGGAAGCCCACCCATCTCCTGGAGACCGGCCAGGAGCCGTCTGTCTGGGATGGGGCAGATGTGGGGCCTGGGGTCAGCTGCACGGTCCCCCTGGGGAGCTCAGCCAGCTGAGGCTGTTCAGTCACCGGGTGGACCCAGGGATGGGGCAGCTCCTCCCTGCTCCTGGGCGGCAGTGCCCTGCTCCGACTCCTTTTCCACTGTGGAAAAGCGCGTTGGTGCCCTGCTCCTGGGGGCCGCTCTCCTCGGGAAGCCCCGGGTTTGGTCGACACACAGAGTTGCCCGGCTATTCAGTCACCAGGTGGGCCTGGGGATAGGGCAGCTCCTCCTGTGCTCCCATGGCCGGTCCTTGTAGGGTTCCTGCCCACTGCTCCCATGCGTCCCATGCCTGTTCCCAGGCCTGCTGCTGTGGCTGATCAGGCTGCAGGTCCCTTCTAGGTGGGCCTGGACCCCGAGTCCTTCCGCTGTGGCTGCTTTGGACCTGGGAGCTGTCTCTCTTCCAAATGCTGTCCGTGGAGAGCAAATCCCATCCCTGGTGTTCCGAGGCTCCCAGGTGAAAGTCACAGGCCCAGATCTTGGGAGGCAGGCTAAGCCTCCTGTGCCATCATCACACCCAGGGGATGTCGAAAGCTACCATTTGATAAACACGGACGTGAGCAGGACTGAACTGACCAACGCCAAGCTCGGGCTTTTGAAGGTGCAGTCACGGCTGACTTCAAACAGCATCGCTGACCATGTGAGCCGGGTGCTGAATGCTTCGTTTTCAAATTAAAGTAAATGTGTTTAGTGTCTCTTTTTGTTTTTTTGTTTGTTTGAGACGGAGTCTCGCTCTGTCACCCAGGCTGGAGTGCAGTGGCGCGATCTCGGCTCACTGCAATCTCTGCCTCCCGGGTTCCAGCGATTCTCCTGCCTCAGCCTCCCGAGTAGCTGGGACTATAGGCATGTGCCACCCTGCCCAGCTAATTTTTATATTTTTAGTAGAGATGGGATTTCACCATGCTGGTCAGGATGGTCTCGATCTCTTGACTTCGCGATCCCACCGTCTCGGCCCCCCAAAGTGCTGGGATTACAGGCGTGAGCCACCACACCCGGCCTAGTATCTCTTTAGGATTAAGTGTTTTATTAAGATCACTTATTTGAGCAGATGCTATAAAGATACTAACGATGCCGTACAGACACAGTGGCAGCACCCAGCTGACTGGCACTCCGAGCTCTCCTCTCTGACATTCTGAATTCACAAATGTTTACTTGCTGCTTTTGTGGATTTAATACTTTGCCTGTGGCTTAAACTGTTAAATTGTTGCAAATTGCCATTCTGCGCAAAAGAAACTTGACTTATCTTGTATCCCCTGGTTGAGCTTCCGCATTCCCATTCTTCCGCATTTCCTTTGGCCATTGCTGGGCTGTACTCCAGGCTGACAGGAGGGCATGGCTTCTGCAGTGACCACGGGGCTGCAGGAAGGCCTCCAGCAAGGGCTGGGGGGCCGGGGGCTTCAGATCTGTGAAGTGCAGTGTGTGGTGCCCGGGGGGAGGTTTTGCTTTTAGGGGAGAAACTGGCCAAGGTGTGCCAGGCATCAGCAGACCTCTCCCAGAAAGAGGACATTTCGAGAAGATGAGGATGGACATCGGCTTGATCTCCATTGTCCCCTTTCCGGGGACAGGGACATCACGGTTCTGTAACAACTGAGGTCTGGGAAAAAGAATGGGAAGAAGGGCAAGTTGGAAACACTGTGTCTTTGGGGTCTAGTAATAGCTGCAGAACAGCCCGAATCAGATTTACGACCAAGCTTTCAGCACGAGTAACGACATTCACAAAACCGGGTGACTGTCAGTTCTGGCATGCCACGTAGCACTTTTGGGAGGCAGGAAAGATTGCAAAACTCAACAAACTAGCCCCCCACCCAGGCTGGTGGCATTAATAATGAAATCTATAGCAAAACATTTGCTCGTGACTTGCACCAGCGCCTCTCAAAAGGTGTCCAATATCTAATAAACACCTGAAAAGGCATGCAACCTAGTTGGTTATCAGAGAAATGAACTTTTAAACCAGACTGTTGTGTCACTGCACCGCCACTGGATTGGCAGATGGGACCCGCGCTGTTGAGGAGCTGGGATGCGGCGTGATGGGGGGCTCGTTCCTCGTGGTGGCTGGGACTCCACCTCTTCATTTTGGAAAACTCTTGGGCCATAACTTCTAAAGTGGAGCAAACCCATGGCTTGTGGCCCAGCAGCTCCCCTCTGGGGTATGAACCCATAGCCAGGCCTGAGAGCATCGTGGGAGCTGTGTTCATCAGGCCCGTGTGCCCTGAGGAGGTGGATTCTGGGTGGACACGCTGCCGTGTATCTGCCCAGGGAGCAGCATGGGATGAGGTGCGTGGAGACAGCCCCCTCCCCCTGGGCGAGCTTACACTCATATGCTGGGTGGAAGCAGCGCGGTGGGTCAGCACATGTGCAAGGCTCACATGCGTGCAGGTCAGAGGCAGGTGGACCTGGGGGGCAGGGGAGCAGGAGGCAAAGGAGACCCAGGGGCTGTTGTTTTCTTTCTTTCTCTCTCCCTTTCTTCCTCTCTCCTTCTCCTTCCCTCCTTCCTTCCTTCCTTCATTCCTTCCTTCCTTCCTTCCTCCCTCCCTTCCTCCCTCCCTTCCTCCCTCTTTCCCTCTCCTTCCTTCCTTCCTTTGTTCCTTCCTTCCTCTTTCCCTCTTCTTCCTCCCTCCCTCCCTCCCTTCCTTCCTTTCTTCTTCTCTCCCTCTCCTTCCTCCCTCCCTCCCTCCCTTCCTTCCTTCTTTCCTTCCTTCCTTCCTTCCTTCCTCCCTCAGGGTCTTGCTCTGTCTGCCAGGCTGGACCTCAATGGCATGATCTCAGCTGACTTCAGCCTTCAACTCTCTTGGGCTCAAGCGGTCCTCCCGCCTCAGCCTCCCAGTAGCTGGGACCACAGGCATGTGCCACCACACCTGGTTAATTTTTTTTTTTTTTTGTAGAGATGCGGTTTTGCCATGTTACCCAGGCTGGTCTTGAACTCCTAGGCTCAAGCGATCCACCTGCCTTGGCCTCCAAAAATGGTGGGATTCATTTATTGGTCTGGGTGCTGGTCAGAGCGGACCATCTGTGGAATTTCGTCCAGCCGCTCACTGGAGATTTGTGCCCTTCTCTGTATCTGTTACACTTTACCAAAAAGTTTCCTGTAAAACTGCGCCGTGTAAGCTTCACAAGAGCTTACATTTTCAGTTTCATCTGATTCCCTCTGTGAAAAATATAAGCTTCTACAAAACAGCAGACTTAAAAAGCAATGACACCCAAACCCAAAACCCCGGCAGACTGACACCATGTTGAAGCCACACGTTTGTCACTTCCCCTGCCTGGGTGTTCGCACACCTGGGTGTTCGCATGGCTCCGTGTGCTGGAGACCCGGGGACGGAGCAGTTTCCACCCATGTGGAAGCGTGTCCCCGTAACAGCAGAGCACAGGGACGGCCGTCTTGGGAGGAGGGCGCTGGTTCGGGCACCCCGGGGGCGCTTCTGCGTTCTGTATGCTGGAAGACCTCAATGCTTCAGAGCCTAAATTATATGGGAAAATGCGTTTGTGTCCCAAAGCTGGAGTGAGGTTTCCAAGGTGTGTATGGGGCACTTGGCAAGCTTCACTTGTGCCCTAAAGCATAAGGTACCAGGGCTTGGGGTGAATTTGGTGGCATCTAGAGCTGGCAACTTTGTTGGGGCTGGTCACCCCCGGCCCCGAGGACTGTGGGGAAGGAACGGCTGTCCTGAATGCAACACCAGCCACGTTCACACATGGCCACCTGCCAGTCTGACCTGTGCGTCCAGCTCCAGCCTTCTCCATCACAGAGGAGGTGTCCCATCAGGGAGCATGCGGGCTGGGAGGTTATGGAGCCCGCTGCGTATGACTCGCTGCGTGATTCACAACGAAGCATTTGCTTTCCTGGGCCTTGGTGACCCGTCTGTGGAATAGGCACAGGAGCCCAGCTCTTGGGTAGACAGAAGGTAGGGGTGTGGGGTGGGGGGAGTGGGACAGGGGCCCATGGGGCGGCACCAAGAGGAGGCGATGGGACCTATGGCCCCCAGCTCCGGGTTCAGGACTGTGGAGCGCCTGCAGCTCCTAACGCCACTGGGTTCTTTAAGAAAACACTAATTGCAGAGGACACTGGCTGGAGAGGGCGAGATCAAAGCCCGTGCTGCGTCAGCGTGGTGGCCTGCCAGCTCCAGGCTGCAGAAGTCCCTCGTCATTTCATTTCCTTCCCTCCCTGTGGAGCGAACCATGTCGTTTGCATTTTTGGGATGAGGATTCAGGCTCAGCCTCAGCTCACGCGGTCCCGATGCCCCTGCTGTGCTCCGAGGTTGGCCTGAGTCTTTTGCTCCCGGGTCCTGCCGTGCCCCCGTCACAGCCAGCCCTGCCCTGGAGAGAGAGGCCGGTGGGAAAGACCCAAGAGCAGCCGGGCCTCAGCTGAAGGGGACTTCGTTCCTTGGTTTTAGTTTTTACTTGCTGTTTTTTCTTTGTGTAACAAACATTGCCTGATAAGGAACTTCTTCCAACTTCAGGAAAGGCTCCTCCCGGGCCTGGGTGCTTTGAGGGCCCCACTGGCCGATCCTCTGACACATCCCTCGAGGTGGCTTCCTCAGAAGCCACAGGCCCCTTCGTCCGTGTCCCCTTCAAGGCAGGCAGTGGACCACTCACTTTCCATACACGTTTTAAGAGGATTTAAAAGTGTTCTTGAGTCTTTCTTGGATAACGAAAGGGATCGGGACGGTGCCTTCCCATCATATTTGTCTCAGGTCTCGTCCCTCCTCGCTCTGCTCTCCTTGCGAGAGAGCCTGGCTCCCAGGCCTACAGGCTGGCTGTGGATCTCCGAGGAGCCACTGAGTGGGGCTATGTTCTCAGCTTCAGGGGGAGCCGTGAGGGAGCCCCGGGCCCCCATCCTGAGCGTTATTCACCGTCCTGCAGGGTCTGCCTGAACGCTAGCCTGGCGGCGGGGAGGGGCAGGGAGGGAGGCCCAGGGCTTATCGTGGAGAGGGTGGGGGTGAGGAGTAAGTCCCCAAGTCCACGCGTCGTAGCCCCCAGGGCACCCTGGGCTGGGAGTGTAGGAGACTTAGGACGTGTCCCGGAGAAGTGAGGCCGGTGTGTGGTGTCTTGTTCTTCCCGGGTGAACACCCACAGCGTGACCTGTGGCTGGGATCCCCTGTTCATGCATTCTCGAGCGAGGGGAGCCTGCAAGATGTGACTCACATTCACCTGTGGGACATGGAGGACAGAGGCGAATGGAGACGGCCCCCCTCTGCGTTCCCGGGCTCCTTCTGGGGAATGCCTGTTTGGCCCTGATGGCAGCCAAGGGTTTGTGCCAGGCTGGTCCTGCGCCCATCAGAGGGTGCTAGGCTGCAGAGATTGGTGGCCAATGCCCTGGAGGAGTGGAGTGGAGCACAGGTGTCTCCCAGCAGCTGTGGCCGTGCGTACTGCCAGCAGCAGTCCCAGGTCCTAACACAGTGAGGTGAAGGATGGGTGGAGGGGAGGGCTGGGGAGGGCCTGGGAGGGCCGGCCTTCCCTCTGGAAGCAAGAGGAAGCCAGCGTGCCGTATGCCCACGGGGACTGCAGGTGGTGCGTGTTCTGGCCACTCTGTGCGGCTCTCACCCTTTTGCTGTGTGTTGGAGGAGGAATTATCTTTGGCTCTGAAGTGTGATGTACGAGAGGGGAGAGCAAAGGGTTCAGACTTTGATCTGCCAAGCCGTGTCTCATGAAGTCAGGTATTCTGCAAGGGAAGCTTTTTTCTTAGGAGACACAAATCTCATCGGTGTTCAGAAGACTGTGCTGTTCCAACCACCACAGAGACAGAAGGTTGGAGGTTAATGTGCACGCAAGTTAATTTTGCATTTGATATTTACATCTTCATTACAAAAGTAATACACGCCTATGAAAATTAAACACAGAGCCAAATCTAATATATAATTAAAATTGCATTCTTTACGCCATCCCAAATCCCACTCTTTTTCCTGGAGGGAACCACTGTAAGTGCTTTGTGGTTTATCCTTCTGGAGTTCATAAAAAATACACATAATAACATACACACACACACACAGTTTCCAAAAATGCGTTTACATGTCATGACATCTCTCTGCGTCACCTGATTTTGACTTGTTTTGGGAAACTTTCACCACACAGAGATCTACTTCATTTAAAGAAGGACTTCCTTTTTTTATGCATGTTCTAAAGAGATACCTGTAGACACACACACATGCATGATAAGAACTGTCTGTGTGACGGTATCAGAGCACAGCTGATAGTCAGTCTGCCAGAACCAGAGTGTGCTTTCAAGACTGGAAATGTGTGTGTGTGGTTTGGAAACTGTCCCAGAACTGCACTCTTGTCTCTTACATCGTGGGGCTGGGCGGGGTCAGAAGCGACCTGTCCTGTCCGACGCGGCGAGGCCTGTCCGGGAAGAGTGCGACACTGGCCCTTGCAGCTCCCTGGTCTCTGGCTGGCCCCACCTGGCCCAGATGCCGCCTCTCTGGAAGGCAGACTTTGCCTCTGCTTGCTGCTTCTGTCTTTCTGTCTGGTGCTGTCCCTAAGTTCAAAAGGCGGCAAGGAGGCCCTTGGTGCTCCACGGTTGGGCTGCGGACTGCTTTTCCGCTGCGGAGTCGCTGTGCTCTGGAGCATCCTGCACGGGGTTCCTCCTGTTGGAACACAGGTAAAGGTTCTGAGCATGCACATTTCTGCGTGTTGTATTGACTGGGCTGCCTGTGTTCACTAGCTAGCAGCTCCCCTGCAGGCCTCTGAAGTGCAGGGCAGCAGAGACGGGGGCGGTGGCCTTCGTCTGACCGTGCCTGACCACGAGGCTGCTGTGTGTCTGCACCTGTGCCTTTTCTCAGACATAGCCTGCCTGGCACCCCCTTACCTCTTGGTGAATGTAATTCAAAGCAAAGCTGCCCCTGGAGCTGCCGGGCCAGGCCCCAGCATGTCTTGCCGCATTGGTCTGGCTTTATGTCGGGGGTCCTGGTGGAACTTCATGGACTCACGGGCGTGGTGGCACGGGGAGCCTGGAGGTATCTTAGTCATCCTCACAGGCTCGGCCTGGGCATTGCCCTAAGTGTCACTTCTATGTGAATTGGAATCAGGAGGCGTGTCCATGGCAACACACAGGCCTGAGCTGGATGGGACCACTGCATGCCTTCAGCCCAGCCCGCCAGAGTGGCAGAGGACAACGCTGGGGCCATGGAGCAAGTCTGGCTCGAAAGCAAAAGGTGGGACGCATGTGAGCCATGTCTCCTTCCTAGTGTGGCCTTTCTCCCTTCCTCACCCCTCCCGGTGAGGATGAATTTCTCCTGAGTAAGCCGCTGGCCATGGGGCAGACCTGGCGAGGATGGCAGCCCGCCCCCATGGGCGCCAGGAGTGCTCTGGCTACGGCCGGGAACTTGTGGATTTTCTGTGCAGACTATCGTGTCACGTGCAAATGATGAAAGCTTGCTTTGTTCTTTCTAAGCTTTCTTTCTCTCTTTTACTCGCCCTATGCCAGTGGCTGCAGGAAGTGCCCTGAGGAACGGGGCCTCATGCTGACTTCTCTGTTAATCAGTGGTATGTGGCCATGGACTTCAGCACCTGCCTTTCCTGAGACTAAATGCGGTCATCCTGTCGCCTCTCTCCTTTTATTACTTACTGTCAATAGTCCCATTAATTGGTTTTCTATAGTAAACCATTCCTGTGTGCTGGGATAAACCAAATGTGATCATGACGTTTTGGTAAAGTCCTGGCTGGAGTCAGCTTAGAAATGTATGTTTATTGGGACTATTCCATCACTGTGCGAGCGTGAGGCTGGCCTTTCCCTAAAGGGCACTCTGCCTGTCCCTGACGTATACCATGGTGCCTCTAGTGTTTGCCCAGCGAGTGAAATGCTGACTCTGGTCTGTGAACGAGCACCTCACCGGAATAGTAGCAAGTGTTCTCCTTCGGGGAGGCAGGCAATGAGGACGTATAATATTTTGCACTGGCCCCTGCTTTACTGAGTGTTTTTACTGGAAAGCAGCGTTGAATTTTATTGTGTCGCCTGTCAAGCCTTCTTGTTAAAAAATCAGAGGAACTTTGTTAGTCAGTTTCCTCACAGCAAACCATCCTTGCATTCATGAAACAGATCCACTTGGTCATCATGTATGTGCTGACTTTTTAATGTGCTGTTAGCGCTGTTTGCTAAATTTTAAAGACATTTTTGCATTCATAGTCATATGAAAAGCAGTGGTTCTCAAACTTATGGGCTCTTTACATTCTTAAAAATTGTTGGGCTGGGTGCAGTGGCTCATCCCTGTAATCTCAGCACTTTGGAAGGCCAAGGCGGGTGGATCATGAGGTCAGGAGTTCAAAACCAGCATGACCAACATGGTGAAACCCCATCTCTACTACAAATACAAAAATTAGCCAGGCATGGTGGCGTGTGCCTGTGGTCCCAGCTGCTCAGGAGGCTGAGGCAGGAGAATTGCTTAAACCCGGGAGGCAGAGGTTGCAGTCAGCTGAGATCGTGCCACTGTACTCCAGCCTGGGCGGCACAGCCAGACTTCATCTCAAAAAAAAAAAAAATTATTGGCCAGGCACAGTGGCCCACGCCTATAATCCCAGCACTTTGGGAGGTCAGGGAGGGTGGATCACCTGAGATTGGGAGTTGGAGACCAGCCTGACCAACATGGAGAAACCCTGTCTCTACTAAAAATACAAAATTAGCCAGGTATGGTGGCACACGCCTGTCATCCCAGCTACTCATGAGGATGAGGCAGGAGAATTGCATGAACCCAGGAGGCAGAGGTTATGGTGAGCTGAGATTGTGCCATTGCACTCCAACCTGGGCAATAAGAGTGAAACTCTGTCTCAAAAAAAAAAGAAAAAAATTACTGAGGGCCTGGTGTGGGGGCTCACGCCTATAATCCCAGCACTTTGGGAGATTGAGGTGGGTGGATTGCTTGAACTCAGAAGTTTGAGAGCAGCCTGGGCAACATGGCGAAATCCTGTCCCTATAGAAAATACAAAAATTATCCAGGCATGGTGGCGCAGGCCTCTAGTACCAGCTACTTGCGAGGCTGAGATGGGAGGATCATCTGAGCCCCAGGGGTGGAGGTTGCAGTGAGCCAAGATCGCTTCACTGCACCCCAGCCTGGGGGACAGAGTGAGACCCTGTCTTAAGAAAAAATTATTGAGGACCCCAAAGCAATTTGCTTTTGAGTTACAGCTCCTGTGGTCCTCAACTGGGGGGTGACTCCCCTTGTCTCTTGGCGGACATTTGGCAATGGCAGGAGATGCTTTTAGTTGGTAGCTGCTAGAGGGCAGCCACTTCTGCATCGAATGTGCAGAGACCAGGGAGGCTGCTGAATGCCCTGGGGCACAGCTGGCCCCACAGCAGAGTTATCCCATCCAAAATACCAGGAGTGCTGCCATTGAGAGACTTCCAATATGGTATTGAAATACACTAGGTTAGTAATGAATGCTAAAAACATTTAAACATATTTAATAATTCATTTCAGAGTAACCGCAATAAACCCAATGCGTACAAAGAATATTTTTTCCTGTGTCCTGGGATAAACCAGTTTTTATAAAGCAAGCCCATAGTTTCCAAAATTAGTAAGGAGAGTGGCCCTGTTTTCTATTTTCACCAGTCTCTTTGATGTCTGACCTCAGAGGCCGCGGCTGACGTGTCTCTGCCCCTGCGAGCAGCCTGTTGCGCTGTGTCGTGGTTGAGGCTCATAAAGAAAATTATGCCGCGTGAGACTGGGCGCCTGTGAAGCGAGGCTCTCGGAACCCCGCCTGCGAGGTCCGGGGCCGCTGGGGTCCTCACGCCACACTTTGAGATGGTGATTTAGACAAATTTCCTCCTTCCTTTCCCTGTGCACTCTTTCTCCTTATGAATTTTATGTCACCGTTGCTTCATTAAAGGGATTGGGACATCTTCCTTCTTTATGTTCTGGGAAAGTTTAATTAATGTTAAAATGGTCTATTCTCATAGGATTTGTAGCATTCACTTGTGAAATCATCTGCCTGTGGTATTTTTTTTTTAGAAGTAAATTTAACAAAACTGTTTAATAGATATTTTAATTATTTTAATTTTAATTTTTTTTTTTTAAATAAGAGATTCCATGTAGAGTTTTTTTCTTTTTTAGAGATGAAGTGTTACTCTCTTGCCCAGGCTGGAGTGCAGTGGTGTGATCTTGATTCACTGCAGCCTTAAATTCCTGGGCTCAAGCAGTCCTCCCGCCTCAGCCTTCTGAGTAGCTGGTGTGCCCACCATGCCCAGCTAATTTTTAAATGTTTTGTAGAGGTGGGGGTCTTGCTATGTTGCCCAAGCTGGTTTTGAACTCCTGGTCTCAAGGGGTCCTCTCAGCTCCGCCTCCCGAGTAGCTGGTATCACAGGCCTGAGCCACCACGCCTAGCACTCAGATATTTTAATTCTGTAAAAACAGGTCTTTCCTAATTTTATAAAGTTCCATAAAGATAATTCTGTTTAAACTATCTTTTCCATGGCCACACTTTATAATTAATTTGTCTCCTAGAAAATTATCTACCTTATCTAGATTTTCAAATTTATTTACATAGAGATGTAGAATTATTTCTGTGTGTTTTTTTTAAATGATTTTATTTTGATGATTATTTTCTCTTTTTCTTTTTTTGCTTTTTTTGAGACAGAGTCTCCCTTTATCACTCAGGCTGGAGTGCAGTGGTATGATCTCGGCTCATTGCAACCTCTGGATTCAAGTGATTCTCCGACCTCAGCCTCCTGAGTAGCTGGCACTACAGGCATGTACCACCATGCTGGCTAATTTTTGTGTTTTTAGTAGAGACGGGGTTTCACCATGTTGGCCAGACCAGTCTCAAATTCCTGAGCTCAAATGATCTGCCTGCCTCAGCCTCCCAAAGTGCTGTGATTACAGGCATGGGCCATTGCATCCAGCCCTACTCTTTTCTTAATTTGTGTATTTTTATTCTCTATTTTCTTGATTAGGTTTTTTTTTTTTCTTTTTGAGACAGAGCCTTGCTCTGTCACCCAGGCTGGAGTGCAGTGGTGCAATCTCGGGTCACTGCAACCTCTGCCTCCTGGATTCAAACAATTCTCCTGCCTTAGCCTCCCGAGTAGCTGGGATTACAGGAATGAGCCACCACACCCGGCTAATTTTTGTATTTTTAGTAGAGATGGGGTTTCATCATGTTAGCCAGGCTGGTCTCGAACTCGTGACCTTGTAATCCGCCTACCTCGGCCTCCCAAAGTCCTAGGATTACCACTGCCCCCAGCCTAAGACAATTTACTTCTATAGAAGAGTGTGGCTCGCAGATGGAGCAGTGGTGAGCGCACCCTTGGACAAGGTGGGGCAGGAGTTCTTCTCCCTGGGGCAGGTACTCCTGCTGCTGTGTCCTTCCCGTTGGCTAGGGTTACACCACACAGTCTAAGCTAATTCCGATTGGCTATTTTAAAGCGGGCAGGGGTACGAGCTGGAGTGGAGGGGTGGGTAGTTTGGCGGGAAGGATGGTTATGGGACAGGTCAGAGCAGATAAGCAGGGGTCAAAGCAGGTGACTGGAGCAGGTGACCTGGGGATGAGTCAGGACAGAGCAGGGAACTGGGGGGGACTGATGTGAACTACTGATTAGAACTGGTGGAAAAGGTTGTTTACTGAAAGTACAAGGAAGTTAAACTTTAAAGTAGAGAAAGAATAAGAGAGCTGAACATGCTGACACGCTGATTCTTTGAAGAGAAGCTTGGAATTCACTATATCTAACAATACCCAGGAGTGGGACTGTAGATCTGCTTTTAGTTCTGTAAGGAATCTCCACGCTGTTTTCCATGGTGGGTGTGCCCGTTTACATTCCCACCAGCAGTGTAGACGTGTTCCCGGTTCACCACATCCTCGCCAACAAAAAGTACAGAACAGTTCACAAACTTATATGTCACCCTTCTGCAGGGGTCGCGCTCACCCTGTCTGCCTCGTTCCAGTTTTAGTGTACGTGCTGCTGAAGCAGGCGTGTGTGTCCCTGTTTTCTTCCCAAACAGTCTAAAGATCTTGGAGCTTTGGTTCCACGGTGTTTTCAAACCGAGTTTCCTGGCGCGCGGGTGCCGCGTGGGTGCCGTGCAGGCGTCTGCATCTCTGTGCCTGGAGTCTGTGGGGGCTCTCTGGACAGGATCCTGGTTGTCACCTGAAGCTCGGAGAAGGGAGGGGAGTGCACTGTAGGCGGGGCTGTGACCACATCTGCAGCCCTCCCAGAGAGTGTGGCTGCGCCTTTTTAGTCCATTTCTTCCCTGTTTCAAATGCCCACAGCATGCTGGGATGCTCGTCTTGCCTTCAACCCTGAGTGTGTGTGTGTGAGAGATTGTGGCTGAGGGTGTGTCAGTGCGAGAGTGCGTGAGTGTGAGAGATTGTGAGTGTGTGAGGGTAAGCATGTGAGTGTCAGTGAGAGTATGAGTGCAGGGGTGAGCGTGTGAATGTTGACTGTGTGAGTGTGAATACATGTGTGAGTGTGACTCGGCTGAGAAGAGAGAATGCAGCTGGGCAGTTGATGCTTGGTGAGTGTGATCCTGTGATGTCATAAGAAAGACACATTTGGTCTTGGCCCTGGTTCCCGGCAGGCACACAGCTCCTACAACCTTTGGTGCTGAGTGTCTTTTTGTGTGCTAATGAGGTGACCGTGGCTGGGGCTCCTGGACAGCCTCCTGGGGGACTGGTTGCCAGGGCAGCCGA
>CAUYNB010048994.1:0-57929 GCA_963574225.1 Lagothrix lagotricha | reverse complement strand
GATTATGTGCCTTGGGGTTGCTCTTCTTGAGGAATATCTTTGTGGTGTTCTCTGTATTTCCTGGACTTGAATATTGGCCTGCCTTGCTAGGTTGGGGAAGTTTTCCTGGATAATATCCTGAAGAGTATTTTCCAGCTTGGAGTCATTCTCTCCATCACATTCAGGTACACCTATCAAACGTAGATTAGGTCTTTTCACATAGTCCCATATTTCTTGGAGACTTAGTTCATTCCTTGTTACCCTTTTTTCTCTAATCTTGCCTTCTCATTTTATTTCATTGAGTTGATCTTTGACCTCTGATGTCCTTTCTTCTGCTTGGTCAGTTCAGCTGTTGAAACTGTATGCTTCGTGAAGTTCTCATGTTGTGTTTTTCAGCTCCATGAACTCACTTATATTCCTCTCTAAGTTGTTTATTCTCATTAGCATTTCGTCAAATCTTTTTTCAAAGTTCTTAGTTTCTTTGCATTAGATTAGAACATGTTCTTTTAGCTCACAGAAGTTTCTTATTACCCACCTTCTGAAGCCTGATTCTGTCAATTCACACTCATTCTCCATCCAGCCTTGTTCTCTTGCTGGTGAGGAGTTGTGATCCCTTGTAGGAGGAGAGGTGTTCTGGCTTTGGGTGTTTTCATCCTTTTTGCCCTGGTTTCTTCCCATCTTTGTGGATTTATCCACCTGTCGTCTTTGTTGTTGACTTTCAGATCGGGTCTCTGAGTGGACGTCCAGTTTGTTGATGATGAACTTATTTCTTTCTGTTTCTTAGTTTTCCTTCTACCGGTCAGGCCCCTCTGCTGTAGGACTGCTGAGGTCCACTCCAGGCCCTCTTTGCCTGGGGATCACCTGCAGCGGCTGCGGAACAGTAAGGGTTGCTGCCAGTTTCTTCTTCTGCTATCTTTGCCCCAGAGGGATACCCGCCAGATGTCAGTCTGAGCTCTCCTTTATGAGGTGACTCTTTGGATATATGGAGCTCAGAGAGCTGTTTGAGGAGACAATCTGTCCTTTATAGGAGCTCAAGTACTGAGCTGTGAGCTCCATTGTTCATTCAGAGCTGCTGGGCAGGTACGTTTAAGTCTGCTGCAGCAGAACTCCTAAACCCCCCTTTTTTTTCCCCAGGTGTTCTGTCCCAGGGAGTTAGGGCTTTATTTATGAGTTTCTCTTGTTCCGCTGCCTTTTTTCAGGGCTGCCCTGCCCAGTGAGGAGGCAGCCTAGTCACTGTCTGCCTCCAGAGGCTTTGCTGAGCTGCTGTGGATTCCGCCCAGCTGCTGTGTGAACTTCCCTGCAGTCCTGTTTATACGGGTATAGTTAGAACTACCTCGGCAATGGCGGCCCACCTCTGTAATGGCGCACTCTCTCTGTAATGGCGGGCTGCCTCAAATATGGCGTACTACCTCCATAGTGGTGGAGTGCCTGGGTAATGGTGGACACCACTCCCCCACAAAGCTGGACCATTCTGGGTTCAGCTGTGCTTGCTGTGAAACTCTCAATCCAGAGCGTTTCAGATTGCTGTTTTTTTGTGGGGGTGGGACCAGCCAAGCCTGATCACCTGGCTGCCTGCCTCAGAGCCCCCCCTTTTTTTTTTAGTTGAATGGTCGACTCTGTCTCCCAAGTGTTCCAGTCGTCTGTTGAAAAGGCGCTGGGATCTGTGTGATTTCCCGTGTGGTGACCCACTGCGCCAGCTGAAACAGCCACACTGAGGTTCGTGGTGCTTTTTTGCCCGGGAATCTTCTGGCCTGGCTCCTTGTTTCAGTCCCCTTTTTTATCAGTTGAATGGGCGGCTCTGTCTCCCCGGAGCTCCGATCGCCAGCTAAAACGGTGCCCGGACCTGTGTATTTTGTACGGAGAACCACTGTGTCCAGGCGCCGGTGGAAACAGCCGTGCTGGCAACCCGTGGGGCTCCTCCGCCTGGGAATCTCCTGGTCTGTGGGCTATAAAAATCCGTCTGGAAATGTGGCGTCCACTCACCCTCTGCGCTTTCACTGGGAGCTGCAATCCTGAGCTGCTCCTAATCGGCCGTCTTGGATCTCCCACCACTTTTGTTAAGAGGTACTCCAGGGCTGTGGACTTTGTTAGAAAGACAGCAGCCAGTTATTCATCAAACTACATCTCATCAACTTGAGTCATCCTTTCCAGCAACTCTCTCCTCTCGTAGCACTTTCTCCTTTGTACATGTATTCCACTGTTCATGCAGCATTAAGATTCTGTAATAATTTTCACAAAAAGTTAGTCGTTTATTAGGGTTTTTAATTTTTCTGTCTTCTGCATATGCCTGGGCAGGCTGGCCAGCTTCTCTGTCTTGGTAATCATTCAGTGAAATAGAAAGGTTTGGAACCCTGGTATGAAGATAACAATTATGAAAGGAATAGGAAAGGTTTATAATACATAGGACATTTGAAGACTTCTTGAACACCTGATCATAATTTATTATGCCAAGCAGAGGCATCTCTTCTGTTACCTATGTCTGCATGTACTGTAGATGCATAGCCTTGGTTCTCACACTAAATTCTCACCTTGAGATATGAAGTGACTGATGTCTTAGTGAAGAGTCTTGTGGATCCCATCTGATAAATTTACTTTGGGAATTTTGGCAACAGGGCAGAGGTGGGTGGGACATCCTGGGCCTCTGAGCCCAGCTGTTACCCAGCCCACCCCAGTCTCCCAAAAAGACTTCTGTTAGGCTAATTGTTTACTTTCCAGTGACCCAGAGATAGATCTGGTAGATGGAAGGAGCAACAGCCTGAGGAATGCATATCAGTGCTGGAAAATGTTTTGTCATCATTGTGGAAAATTTTGTTAATACTGTGGCTCTTATGCTTCCTACCCTTCCCTTCCTCCATCAGTATTTTGATCGTAGCGTAATTTCCCCAAGTCCTTAACCTTGAAGTTCATGCTCATTAGAATAGAGACAGAGACTGAGATGGATTTTGTCCTATATTTATTTCAGTTACTCCTTGGCTTGCATTTCCCCCAAATATTTAGCACAACTTTGTAGTTAATTTCTCTCCCAGGGCACCAAAACCTTAGCAGTAGAAATGTGCGTGCTCTCTTGACCATTAGCTCTTGAGCAAGTGGCAGTGGATCTCTCTGTCCCCAGCCCTTTCTAACTTGGCTTAACTGTCACCTCCTTAAGGAGCTTCTAGCTCAGGAAGGAGGAACTTGAAAGAACCGACACAGCTTCTCCGCAGTGGATAGTCAACACCTGCATGTTTTATCTACACATGTTCAGTGTAATATTCTAGATGCTTCTTTATTGCTACTATTTGGACCTGTATCTACTGATAAAACTGCAGGTACACCACAAGAAGAAAACCGAGGGAATGAATTCTGAAAAACAACTGCTTGTCTGTTTTAGAATGACTTTTTATTTCAAAATTAAATTCAGAATACGAAAAGAAGAATGCCATGTTGGTTCTAAAAGCTATCTGCAGATTACCCAATTTAGGATGTCTTAGTGGTTATCCACTAATTTAAACATTTTCCTGTGACTTGACAAGAGTGATTAATAAGCCAAGCCTTAGTATATTGCTATATGCAGTCCAATTATGTTCTATAACATTACCTCACATAGAAAAAAACTTTCAGAGTCTGTTTAGCTAAAGAAAAATGGTAACTCTTGGCTTCTGTCTCCACTGTGTACTTCATACCTTTTTCTGGTAATGTAATTTTGTGAAACCATCATAACAGCTATGCAAGGCAGATAATATTTTTACCATTTTGTGAACAAGCAAGCTGAGGTCAGAAGGGTTAAGTTGATTGCTTGTCATTGGAATTCCAATCCATGCTTATCTATGACTCCAAACCTGTGCTTTACACCTCAGTGATGGGATAATTTCCACAAACTTTTCATGCAAAGGGCCAGACAGTAAACATTTGGGCATGTGGGCCAATCTCTGTGGTAGTTACTCAAGCCTCCATTCCTAGCATGCAAGCAGTCATAAGCAAGACATAAATATGACATGTGAGCAATCCTAAGTTATACATAAATGTAGCATGCAAGCGATCATAAATGAAAGGTTCTGACTATGTTCCAAAGGAGGGAGGAAACTATTAACAAAATATGCAGTCAGCTGGATTTAGTGTGATCCAAAGTTTTAAACATTTGATTCTGGACTGCAGTGATGCCATTTTAAAAGTTCACTGATGTGGCTGGGCACAGTGGCTCATGCCTGTAATCCCAGCACTCTGGAAAGCCAAGGTGGGCTGATCACTTGAGGTCAGAGTTCAAGACTGGCCTGGCCAACATGGTGAAACCCTGTCTCTACTAAAAATACAAGAATTAACCAGGTACCTATAATCCCAGCTACTTAGGAGGCTGAGGCAGAACAATTGCTTGAACCTAGGAGGCAGAGGTTGCAGTGAGCTAAGATCGCGCCACTGCCCTCCAGCCTGGCTGACAAAGCAAGACACCATCTGGAAAAAAAAAAAAAAAAAGTTAACTGATTTGAAAGATGATTTCTGTTTTGCTTTATATCCAACCCCTCTCCTTCTACATTAAATTTATAGTGCTTATCTCAATTAGAAACCCCCTTTCTAGGGGGAGAGCTAGGATATCACTGTATAATACCAAACAAACTAAGGAAGACTTTTTTTTTCTTTTTTCAAATGTAAAAATTGTCTAGCTTGATAAAATTACCCAGCACTATGCAATTTTTACACAAAAGAGGGATTTTACATATTTATGTCATTTGTTATAGGGTTGGGCGTTAAAAACATTGAAAAAAACTTAAAACTAATGCATTTAGTATTAGCTAAAAAGCAAGCAAAAATGATGACAGTGAATCTCTGAACTCATCAAGGCATGATTTGATTTGTCAAAGATAAGTGTATGCATGGTTATTAAAGAGAATTTTGATTGTATACAGATATGTATGTGTATCTCTGTGGTCATAATTCTTAAACATGATCACTCTTTTAATCTTAAACATCAATATGGTGGGTAAAGGTATGCAGGCTCATGGTCAATTCTAATTGTTTTGTGCACAATTCCAGTACCTACCTTTCAGAGCCAACTACATAGTTCTTGGATGCAACTGAAACAGTCTCTATGGTCTGCTTATGCAGTTAGCTATGTTTTGCTTTGGGGTAAAATCCAGTATTATAGTTTACTTTCTTCCTTTGGCAAGGATATAAGCCTACTAGAGAGAGAGCACTTTAAACTATATTCAAATGGTGATTTCATTTAAAAGACATTTTTTTCTTTTACCTTTGTTTTTTGAGATGGAGTCTCGCTGTGTTGCCCAGGCTGGTCTCAACTCCTGGCCTCAAGCAGTCCTCCTGCCTCAGCCTCCCAAAGTGCTGAGATTACAGGCATGAGCCACCATATCCAGCCGCCTCTTACAAGAAGTTTTATTACAAAGTAAATTCAAATTTGTTTTGTTTTGTTTCGTTTTTCCCTGGCATACGTTTTCTTGTTTCGGTTTTTCCATTGCTAACTAAAATTCCTTAGGCTGAAACAAACCCAAACATTTTTTTCCAAATGTTCCAATTTATAAATCACTTTAATTCTAATTTTTGGTAAAAGAAAACAATTTAGAGTTTCTCCTTTCTGAAACTCATTTTTTAGCCTGTGGTTTCTGGAAGAGGGTAGGTAGAACATGGAATGAGTGTTTACATGAGGAGAGGCAGCTGTTCTCCCAGTCACATAAGACCGCTGTGCACAAGAAAACCTGTCTGTACCTCACAACTCCATTTACTACAAACAGGGTTTGTGTGTATCATTGCAAAAGGGAGCATTTTTTTGACCACTGGGGGGAAAGAAGTAATCCCAAAGTGGCTTTCCCAGCTTGCTCACATATGCCATAGAATGGGAATTCTGGTGCTGGGAACCCATCTTTGCACAGATTCTAGCTAGTCTTTGACATTTGATGGGAAGGTTGGCAGGGGTGGGATGACCTCCTGAGTGTTTGGGTGGCAGATCACACACTGCAAGCGCTGGTCCCCAAGCTACAGGTAGGCCTTTCAGTCAGATGAAACTTCACGCTGGCTTGCTTCACCCAACATTATAGAAATAACTGAGAAGATTTGTGAAATTAAGATTTTAAACTAAGACAAGAGACAACTTTAATAACATTTTCAATTTATGTACTTTTTATAAAACATTTTTACCGTCTTTCTGTGAACCTAAATTATATCGTTCTTAATCATAATGTACTTTCAAGAATGACTTAAAGTGCTTAGTTTTGCTCCTAATATGGTCTTTGTCTTTCTGGCAGCTCCTTGCTCTGCTATGGCTTACCATCATGAAAGCAGACGGATATTTGTGGGCCAGGATAATGGAGCTGTAATGGTAGGTAACTTTTAGAATGCATTTATTATATATTTTATATTATATTATTTATATTGACCTCTCATGTATCATGTTGGCCAGTTAACTTTGGATTAACAATGGATGATTGATTGTTTGGCATGAAAAATGTTTAATTTAGGCCAGGCATGGTGGCTCACATCTGTAATCCCAGCATGTTGGGAGGCTGAGGCAGGCAGATCGCTTGAGCCCAGGAGTTTGAGACCAGCCTGGGCAACATGGCAAGATGTCGTCTCTACAAAAAATCAAAAAAATTAGTTGTTGGTGGTGCATACCTGTGGTCCCAGCCACTGAGGTGGGAGGATTGCTTGAGCCCAGGAGGTCAAGGCTGCAGTGAGCCGAGATTGCACCACTGTACTTCAGCCTGGGCAACAGAGGGAAACCATGTTTAAAAAAGAAAAGAAAAGAAAAAGTTTAATTCAGTATAGACATTAGGTCATAAATTGATTAAATTAAACTATTGCTTAATTTTGAACTAGTTCCATGGAGCTCAGAATGCTGTCATAATTGATGGCTGGATGCTGTGGCTGACCCATGGATCATAACCTTCATAGAATGATTATGTCACCTACAGCAGCCCCCATCCCTCAGCTGTGTTGGTGGAGAAACTCTGTCACTGTGTGTGTGTGTGTGTGTGTGTGTGTCTGGCCATTCAGACAGCAACTCACAGAATTCTTTAAGGCAATATTTCCCAAAGTATCTTTGACAAAGGACCTGGTATTTAAATTTCTAGTCTATCAGAGACTGGCATTTTTGTGGGTCAAATTTTATGCATATATTTATTTTTTCTTAATTGAAATATAACTTATATAACATAATTATATTTATCATTTAAAGTATATAATTCAGTGGTCTTGTAGTATATTCACAAGATTGTGCAAATTACCATTCTCTAATTCCAGAATATTTTCATCACTCCTCCCTGCAAAAAAAAATCCCATACCCATTAGCAGTCACTCTCCATTGCTCCTTCCCCCAGCTCCTGGAAATCACTAATTTACTGAATCCAGGGATTTGCCTATTTTAGATACTTTATATTAAATAGACTCATACAATATGTGTGGCCTTTTATGTCTGTCTTTCACTTAGCATGATGTTTTCAAGGTTCATGCTTGTTTGAATTAATTCATTCATTCTTTGTGCAGTGGAATAGTATTCCATACTCCACTTGGTTTATCCCTTTATTAGATAGACATTTGGGTTGTTTTCACTTTTTGTCTATTATGAATAAAATTGCTATGAAAATTCATGTGTATGTTTTTGTATGAACATATTTTTTTCAATTGTGTATGTATACCTAAGAGTGGAATTGCTGGGTCATACAGTAACTATATTGACCTTTTAAGCAACTACCAAACTGTTTTCCATAGTGGCTGCACAATTTACATTCCCACCAGCAACGTACAAGGGTTCCGGTTTCTCCACATCCTTGCCAACACTTGTTATTTTCTGCCTGTTTTGTTTTGCTTTGTTTTTGTTATGGTCATCCTAGTGGGTGTCAAATGGTACCAGATTGTGGTTTTGATTTGCATTTTCCTAATGACCAGTGATGCTGAGGATCTTCTTAGGGGCTTGCTGGTCATTTGTGGATCTTCTTTGGAGAAATATCTATTTAAGTCCTTTGCCCATTTTTAATAGAGTATTTTTTAATTGTTGAGTTGTAGGAGTTTTTTCTGTATGTTAGATACTAGACCCCTATCAGATATATGATTTGCAAATATATTCTCCTATTCTAAGAGCTGCCGTTTAACTTTTTTTAAGTTTAGTGAAGTCCAATTTATCTATTTATTTATTTATTTTGGTTACTTGTGCTTTAGATATTATATCTAAGAAATCATTGCCTAATCCAAGGTCATTTATACCTATGAAGATAAGTAGATTTACACCTATATTTTCTTCTGAGAGTTTTATAGTTTAGCTTTACATTTAAATCTTTGATTCACTGTAAGTTAACTCTTATATGTGGTATCAGGGAGGGATTTCACATTTACTCTTTTGTATGTGGACATCCAGTTATCCCAGCAGCAATTGTTGAAAAGATTATTTTTTTCCCATTTAATTTTCTTGGCATCTTTGCAACAGAACCAGCCAGGCAGTGAGCCAGGGAAGAGTTTCCAGAAATGAATGTCCAGAATACCCCAAGTGGGAAGGATCTCTGTGCATCAGAGGGCTCAGAGGAGGTTATTGTGGCTTGATGGTGCTGGGCGATAGGGAGGGACCCTAGGGCAATTGGAGGAGTGGGCAGAGGCCAGGTCATGCAGGTAAAGCTTTAAATTTTACTGTAATTGCAGTGAGAAGCTGTTCAAGTGTTTTCAGCAGATGAATAGCATGATATAGTTTGCATTTTTCAAAGATCCCTCTAGCTACTGGGTGGAGAACGGATTGAGGGGCAGCTAGAGTGGCGGTGGGGGAATTGGGCTGTTTTAGCGGTCTGGGTTTGGTGGCCATGAAGAAGGGGACCAAGTGGATGGACTTGAGGTAAGTCTTGGAGACATCTGTGATAAGTTGGCTGTGCAGAAGAGAGGAAGAAAAGTCGGGTGCTAGCCAGGTTTTTGGCTTGAGAGCTGGGTAGGAAGTAGTATCATTTGCTGAGAAGGGCAAGGCTGGGCGGGGGAGGCAGTTGGAGGGACAGGGAACAGTGAGAGCCAGCCATAGTTTGAGATACCAGTGAGTTTCCAAACGGCCATGTGAGGTTGGCACAGGATAAACAAAACTGGAGCCCCAGAGAGGTCTGGGCTGAGGGCATCATCATCAGGTCATTTTTCAAGCCACAAGAATGATAACGAGTAGCTGGGGAGGAAATGAAAGAAGCTGGGGCCCAAACCTGAGGCCTAAACAATAACAGTGTGTCAGAGTGGGATGGAAGGGGAGGTCAGACAGGGAGGAGGGGGAATGATGATCCTTGAGTGTGATGGTAAGGGGCCCAGACCACCTCATGTAAGCTGAATTTCCTGACCTTGCATGGTCATACTAATCATTGAGGGAACTTGCTGAAATACAGATTCCCTGGCTCTACACCAGACCCAGAGCTTCAGAATCACTAGGGAGGTGCCTGGGAATCTGTATAACAAGTATCAAGTCCTCTAGGTGAACCCTAGGACCAAGTGCTTTAGGGAAACTACACAGTTTCCCTAAAACCATTGAGGAGCAGAAGCAGGTTTCTGTTTTTTGTCACCTCAGTGTGACAAATGTGTAGCAGGCTTTGAGGGGACAAGGCTGAAAGTACGGGTGCTAGTTAGGAGGCTGCCTCCAAACCCCACTGTAAAGTGATAAAACACCGGGGCAGTGACGGAGAAGAGGCCATGGCCTCAAGAACTGTCTGGGAAGCAGGACTGGGTGTTTGAATAAATATGCATGTTGAAATGAGCTTTAAGGTGACTTACAGGTTTCTAGCCAGGAGTTAGCTGTCTTCAGAGACAGAAAAGATGCTGATCTTTTTGGGGAAAGGTGATGAGTTCAATTTTGAGAACTGAACTTGTACGTGTGCCTGAACCTCAGGGTTTGGTCTGGGCAGGGGTTGGGAGTTCTTCAAACCTGGATGTCAGTGGAAACTACAATGGTGGCTGCCGTGAACTAGAGGGAGTCGGTAGATTGAGAAAAGCAGAGGGCCAAGGTCACATTCCTGGCAGAATGTCAATATTTAAAGGAAAGCCAGAGGACTGGGAGCCTAAAGGAGAGACAGGAAGAATGGGCAAAGTGAGAGGAGAGCCAGACAGGACAGTGCCGATGTGGAAGCTGGAGGGCAGTGAGTTTCAGGGAGTAGGTGAACAACCGTGTCAAGGGCAGGAAGGAGAGGATGAAATCGGGCCTGGGTGGTGCCCTTGGGATGGCATTAGAGGGCAGCTACTGATAACGAGAAGAACCTCTCCATGCAGTGATGGTGCAGCCCTGGTGAGCCATGGACTGACATGTGATTGGGAGATGAGGGAGCCAGAGAGCCTGAGGGTAACCAGGGTGGGCTGGTCATTAGAGAAGCTTTTGACTGAGAAGGGGACAAGGAAAGTAGAAGTATAGTTATGAGAGTTTCATTGTTTTCCTTAATGAAAGAAGCAGCCTTGGACCAGGTATGGTGGCTCATGCCAGTTATCTCAGCACTTTGGGGGGCTGAGGCAGCAAGACTGAGCCCAGGAGTTGGAGATCAGCCTGGGCAATATAGTGAGACCTCATCTCCACAAAAACTTAAACAATTAGCTTAGTGTGGTGGCATACCCATGTAGCCCCAGCTAATCAGGAGGCTGAGGTGGGAGGATCACTTGAACCTGGGAAGTGGAGGTTGCAGTGAGCAGACATTGTACCACTGCACTCCAGCCTGGATGGCAGAACAAGACTCTGTCTCAAAAGAAGGAAAAAAAAAGCCTCGATTTAAGGGCTAGGAAGAAAGAGCCGGTGGAAGGGACAGGCTCCCTGCCCGCGCAGTTCTCACAGCAGGAGGCTGCAGGTGAGGGCGCCGGTAATGCATGCCACATTAGTGAATGCCGAAGCTCTCTGTTTTCCCCTTCTCCTGACAATTTTGTAGGAATATCATGACGATATGCAGGCACATACATAACGAGAAGCCGCTAAGTACAAGCTTCACAGAGTGCAGTGGTGCAATGTTGGTGCATTTATCTCCCTGCAGACCCTTCTGGTGGCCTTTGGTTCAAGGGAAGACTGTCATTACAGGATGGCACATAAAAACTCTTAGAGTTGTTCAATGGAAAGGGGCAATGCGAATCCAGTTTAGCATTAGTTAGCAATCGATCAACTGCTCTTGCACTGAATGCTGTTTAATATGTACAGTGCTGATACATTTTTCTACTTTGCAAAAACAAGATGAAGAACAAGAAATCTGTATTCTTTTGTGTGCTGTTTTTCCCCTCACTCTGGTCTGTCAGCAATTCAAAATATCAATGTCAATTCAGCATTGATCAATAATAGTATTCTTGACTGGGTGCAGTGGCTCATACCTGTAATCCCAGCACTTCGGGAGGCTGAGGCGGGTGGATCACTTGAGGCCAGGAGTTCGAGACCAGCCTGGCCAACATGGTGAAATGCCATCTGTACTAAAAATGCAAAAATATTAGCTGGGCATGGTGGCACGCACCTTTAGACCCAGTTACTCAGGACACTGAGGCACAAAAATCCCTTGAACTCGGGAGGCGGAGATTGCACCACTGCACTCCAGCCTGGGTAACAGAGCGAGACTCTGTCTCAAAATAATAATAATATTAATTAGTGATTTTTCTTTAAAGTTTTATCTTCACAGTTTTATGTTGAGGTTGATTTATTTTTTCAATAGAAAGTATGTACTTTAAATTTCTTTTCCAAGTTATAAAGTATTACATCTATAGAAAATTTGAGGCCAGGTGCAGTGGCTCACCTTGGAAGGTCAAGGTGGGTGGATCACCTGAGGTCAGAAGTTTGAGACGAGCCTGGCCAACGTGGTAAAACCCCATCTCTACTAAAAATACAAAAATTAGCTGGGTGTGCTGGTGCATGCCTGTAATCTCAGCTACTTGGAAGGCTGAGGCAGGAGAATCACTAGAACCCGGAGGCAGAGGTTGCAGTGAACCAAGATCAGGCCACTGCATTCCAGCTGGGCAACAAGAGCGAAATTCCATCTCAAAATAAGTAAAAAAAAATAAATAAATAATAAAAGAAAATTTTGAAAATACAGGAGTATAAAAAGAAGATGAAAACCACTCACAATCCCTAAATTTCTTTTTGTATATTAAATAGGTGTACTTTCTCCCACTAAATTGCTGAGCTACCCAGTGCCCTGTTTTTATTGTAGCTGAGAGCTCTGTTAGTGAGGGATCTTTGCAGTTTTGCTTCAATATGCAGTGTCTTGAGAGATTTTTCGTGTAATTAAGAGAATAAAATTGTGTAGTAGGAGGGTGAAGGAATGCAGAGTGCTGATTTGGGGAGGAAGAAGTGGACAGAAATGGCATGCTGATCAGCAGCACTTACTTCATTCAGTCTGGTCTGTTCTCCCAAAGCAATGATGGCCTGAGGACAGGTCTGATGAAAGAAGCAATTCACAGCATTCCTAAATAACTCATCTTAAGTCCCAGGTCTTGTGATAATCATTTTTGGATTTTACTTCATTTTTGAAAGTTAAGTTTCTGTTGTTTTTTAAAACCATAACTCTTTTAATTTTTTATTTTGTTCATTTACTTTTAGGAATTTCACGTTTCTGAAGATTTTAATAAAATGAACTTTATCAAGACCTACCCAGGTAATTATAATGCACATTATCTTGGGTACACATACATGCAGACCTACACAAAACTAGAACATCATCTCTTATGATGAAAATTATAACTTTTTCGCTTTGTTACCCGCACTGTGTGAAAGACTGTTGTCTTTTGGTGATATTTCAGCTTTTGCTTGCTCATTAACATTTAAAATTTTGTATATTGGGTACATGTATCAGATTTAATTAACCATTCTTTTATTATTGGATATGTGTACTGCTTCCATTTTTTGATAACACAAACTACTCTTCATATGTGTGTGTGTGTGTGTATATAACTGTGGGTGTGTATACAGTTATTGATATGTGTATACACGTGTGTGTGTGTGTATTCTTGAATAAGTGTATACCCCTGTGTGTGTGTGTGTGTGTGTGTGTGTGTATTCTCGACTGTTATTCTGACTCTAATCCTATAATCCATTGTTTTTGTTTTGTTCAAATAGAGATGAGTTTGCACTGTGTTGCCCAGGCTGGTCTTGAACTCCTGAGTTTAAGTGATCCTCCCACCTCAGCCTCCCAAAATGCTAGAATTCAGGTGTGAGCCACCACACCTGGCCATATTCTTTAATTCTGATTACTTCTATTTAAGACAAGTCCCTAGATGCTCAATGAGAATTTTTTTTTTTTTTTAAAGATGAATTCCTACAAAGTGGAATAATTAGGTCAGACATTAAAAAGTTTTTTAAATGCCCTAGATTTATTTTGCAAACTGCTTCACAGCAATAGTGTAAGTTTTTACAGTCCTGGGAATAGTGGCTGAGAATAACTACCTGTTCATGAAGTCTTCACAACATTGCTGCCTTATAATTTTTTCTTCCTGTTTAATAGTCAAGAATGTCCCAATTTGAAAATTATTTAAGCTTTATTTAATGTTGACCATTTGTCATCTTTTCTGAATGTCTGTTTTTGCTTTTGCGCATGTTCCCAGGGAGCTGGAGTGTTTTCTAATGGAATTGTAAGCACTTTTCACTACAAAGCTATCAATGCTATGTGACATCTGTGACATATACCTTTCTTCAGTTTTTACTTTATGTAAAATTGGCTAGATGAATATTAAATTTTAAAACTTAACAAAAGCAAGATCCTAATGACAACTTCAGGTTGAAGTTGCAAAACTAAAGCATTTTGATTAAGTTGTGGATTCCTATCAGACCAATTAGCTGATTCCCAGAAACTTCACCAGAAGACATACATTTAGCCTCATTTTATTCACCCTGTACTCCTAAAATTTTATATTTAATGCTTGCGGATAAAAGTAAAAATTAGAGTCTAGATACTTTACATATGTGTTGTTCATCTTGGTGAAATGTGGTCTAATAATAGGATACTTTAATAAGGCCAAATTGCTTTTCCCTACATATTGTTTCACCCGTTCCAAATTTATAATAGGAGAAAAGCGTCCTGATGCAGTGGCTCACGCCTGTAATCTCAGCACTTTGGGAGGCCAAGGCGGGTGGATCACTTGAGGTCATGAGTTCAAGGCCAGCCTGGCTAACATGGTGAAACTCTGTCTCTACTAAAAATAACAAAAATTAGCCGGGCATGGTGGCACACACCTGTAGTCCCAGCTACTCAGAAGGCTGAGGCAGGAGAATCACTTGAACCCAGGAGGCAGAGATCACAGTGAGCCAAGATCACACCACTGCACCCCCAACCTGGGCGACAGAGCGAGACTCCATCTCAAAAATAAAGAAATAAATAAAATAGAAGACAAGTGATGCAACAATGACTATACATTTGCACTTGGAGTATGTTGGTCAGGGAAACTCTTTTGTAACAATGAACGATGACACTTTCCAGTCTTGCGTTGTTGAGTAACGCATTAGCATTACGGTGTTGTTATAATACCAGAAACACCTTTGAATTCTCAGCTATCATGTGTAGGTTTATCTTTAAAATAATCAAGAATCTGTAAGTTCCTTTATGAAGTATATACCTACGAGTTTGGAGACCTTTACTTAAATGCCTGGTCAATGTTTTTGTCAAAAGGCAAATTCCTTCATAAATTATTTCTGAAGGAAATAATTTATGAGCTGTGGTGGCTCACACCTGTAATCCCAGCACTTTGAGAAGACAAAGTGGGAGGATCCCTTGAAGCCAGGAGTTTGAGACCAGCCTGGGCAACTTAGAGCCCACCTCTTTAAAAAATCAGCCAGCCATGGTGGCACACACTGTAGTCCCAGCTACTTGGGAGTCTGAGGTGGGAGGATCACTTGAGCCCAGGAGTTAGAGATTACAGTGAGCCATCGTAACACCACCACACTCTAGCCTGGGTAACAGATGGAGACCCTGTCTCTTTAAAAAAAATAATCATAACGTGTCTCTCTGTGTGTGTACTTTTTCATCTGTCATTAAGTTCTTGATCAAATTATTTCATATTCACATCTCATGTTATTTTTATCTGTATTTTGGTTGTCAATTTTTTTTTCTTTTTTTTGAGGCAGTCTTGCACTGTTGCCCACGCTGGGGTGCAGTGGAGCGATCTCAGCTCACTGCACCCTCTGCCTCCCGGGTTCAGTCGATTCTCCTGCCTCAGCCTCCCTGGTAGCTGGGATTACAGGCTCGAGCCACCATGCCCAGCTGATTTTTTTGTGTGTGTATTTTTAGTAGAGACAGTGTTTTATCATGTTGGCCAGGCTGGCCTCAAGTGATCCGCCTGCCTTGGCCTCCCAAAATGCTAAGATTATAGGCGTGAGCCACCACACCCCACTGGTTGTCAAAGTTCTTTATGGAACATAAGGCAGCATAGCTTTCTTTTGCAGTGGTTCCTGGACCTTTATATTTCATTGACTAATAACATTTTAGAAAATATTTGGAGGACTAATACAGGTATTGCTATATTCTTTATTTTGCCAAGGGAGAGTTTAAAAACTGAAAATGAAGCAAAATATCTCACCATACTTTCATAAAAGAAAGGATACCTAGCCAGGTGCAGTGGCTCACGCCTGTAATCCCAGCACTTTGGGAGGCTGAGGTGGGCGGATGACGAGGTCAGGAGTTCGAGACCAGCCTTACCAACATAATGAAACCCCATCTCTACTAAAAATACAAAAATTAGCTGAGTGTGGTGACACAAGCCTGTAATCCCAGTTACTCAGGAGGCTGAGGCAGGAGAATTATTTGAACCCTGGAGGTGGAGGTTGCAGTGAGACGAGATAGTGCCACTGCACTCCAGACTGGGTGACAGAGCTAGACTCTGTATGAAAAAAAAAAAATAAGGAAGAAAGAATACCTGGAAAAAAAAAAAAAACAGCAGAAAGGATATAATCTTAAAAATAGGATGGCTCTTCCCAGGAAAAAATAGTTGACTATTCACTACAAAATCTTTACCACAAACTAGTTTAAACCTTATGACTGTTTGACCTGAGTTTAACAACTACAGGTTTAGTGGAAAAAGCGTTTTGAGTCAGACAGCCCAAATTAATCTATCCCTTATTAGACTTTCAGCATATATTAATATTTCATATTTACTTCTCAGTTTTCTTATCTGAAAATGGGTATAATATTATACACCCTGTAAGTATTTATACAAATTAAATATCAGGCTCCACATCAGATGCTGAGACAGATCTTGCGAGACATAGTTGACTCCAATTTAATATGTTTTTCAGTTTTAAATTTTTATTTTTTAAGTAGAGATAGGGTCTTGCTGCCTTACCCAGGCTGGAGTGCAGTGGTGCAATCATAGCTCAATGTAACCTTCAACTCCTGGGCTCAAGAAATCCTCCCCGCTCAGCCTGCTGAGTAGCTAAGACTACAGGCAAGTGCCACCATGCCCAGCTGATTTTTAAAAATTTTTTGTAGAGATAGAATCTTGCTTTGTTGCCCAGGCTGGTCTCCAACTCCTGGCCTCAAACAATCCTCCTGCCTCGGCCTCCCAAAGTGCTAGGATTATAGGTGTGAGCCACTTCACCCAGCTGAATTTAAGATTAATAGGTGTCATAGCATCCTTTAAGTTTCAGAATCCTTCATGACTATTTAATTGTTCAATGTAACCTTTTAGCAGTGGATGAATCTGACCTTCATGGAGACTTTTGGGGAGAGTCCCTCAGTTCTTCCTAAGCAGTGTGTACAGCTGAAAGCAAAGTCAGCAGTTTCTCTGTCTGGCCTTTGACTTCATTCATCAGACTGGACACTTATTAAACATCTACTGCATGCAAAGTTCTGTACCAGATGAAGTAGAAGGCAGGTTACACTGCCCTGGTGTGGCTTGTAATTGACCTAGAAATATTTCCAGAGTTGAGTAATAGAGAAAATACCTTCCTCATTCTCAACTGTTATTTTGGAATGGAGAACTTTACAAATGCTTTGTCTTTATAAATAATAAAAGGTTAACACTGATAAAAAGTATTCCAGAAACAAAACACATACCATCATTTTTTAATTTTAGAAAACTGAAGTTGCTCTTATTTAGAATGCCATTGTTTTCTAAGGGTTCAAAACAAACGATTAAAAAAAATTGAACTGTTACAACCGCTGCTTCCTACATGGTTCTCATTCATAGTTACAGTTTTTTAGAGCAAGGTAAAAATGTTCTCTTGGGCATAGCAAAAAAAAATCTATTCTCTAATCTATTATTCGATTTCTAGCTTCTGGTGGCCACGCCTATGGGGGAGCAGAGGGCAGGGCCTCGGAGAGAGCCTGTGCTAGTGAGTTGTTGAGCTGGGGCGGGTTGTCTGAAATCTACTCACAGAGGACAGGCATTTCCGATACATTCTTGTACACAGCTCTGTCCCAGCTGAGCAGACTGAGAGGTTGAACCTCAGTTCTTCCCCGTGAGTGCTGGTTCTGGAGATGACATCTCTTCACCTTTCTGATCCTGCAGCTCATCAGAACCGGGTGTCTGCGATTATCTTCAGCCTGGCCGCAGAGTGGGTGATCAGTACTGGCCATGACAAGTGTGTGAGCTGGATGTGCACGCGGAGCGGGAACATGCTCGGGAGGCATTTCTTCACGTCCTGGGCTTCGTGTCTGCAGTATCCTTCAGAGCCACGGACCCCTCCTTCCCTTGGCCTCTGCTTCTCGGTGTTTGGTTCTGAATCTTATCCCAAATTGCTAACCGAGATCTAAAGACTGAATGAAATCTATTTAAGTTTGTGCAAAAAGTTATTGTGTTTTTTTGCCATTGAAAGTAATAGCCAAAATTTCAATTACTTTTGCATCAACCTAATACATATTTCACCAAAAATCCAAGAACTTCCGTATTTGCTTTTCTTGCTGTAAATTGGGTTTATTAAAAATAATAATGAAATGAATTGTTCTCTGCTGGGAGGTGCTATAGTTTTGTTTTGTTTTGTTTTTGAGACAGAGATTCACTCTGTCACCAGGCTGGAGTGCAGTGGTATGATCTCTGCTCACTACAACCTCCGTCTCCTGGATTCAAGGGATTCTCCTGCCTCAGCCTCCTGAGTAGCTGGGATTACAGATGCATGCCACCAAGCCCAGCTAAATTTTGTATTTTTAGTAGAGACGGGGTTTCACCATGTTGGCCAGGATGGTCTCATTCTCTTGACCTCGTGATCCACCCACCTGGGCCTCCCAAAGTGCTGGGATTATAGGCGTGAGCCACCGCATCTGGCCACTATAGGTTTTTGATACAAAATTGTGGGAAACCCAAGTTCATTAATGCAAACTGCTCCTCTCACGTCTTTGCATTTCTAATGGAAAGACTTTATTGTGTGAAGAAGAAAAAAAAGGAATTTGTGTTCTAGTAATTGGTTATTTGCAGACCCCGTAAGCATATATACCAAATATTAAGGGTTCATAGCCCTGGGGTTTGTTCCTAAATGGTCTACAAGGAGTTTTACACAAAACTTTTGCCTAATCCTTTTTTTGTGTGTGGAGAGAACCCATAATCCTTATAATACTGTCAAAGATACCTCAGGATCCCCAAAAGTGCTAAAAAATCACTGCCTAAAAAATTCCTGCTACTACATGGAATTTGCTTCATGTACAGCTCACTCTTACCTAAGGCTCCCTCTGCCTGCTGTGTATCTTAGTGATGACCAGATCAAGGTTATCAACAACAGGCAAACACCCCTCGCTAGTTTCTCTCTCAGAGTTGAATGTCTGGCATAGTAAAATTCTGTCCATTGAGAAAGCCTTTCTCTAAAATGTTTGCTACAAATGAATGCATAGCATGAGATGTTTAAAATAGTACCATACACTTTAGAATCAAACAAGCGGAAAAAAAAAATACTCAGATATAGTATGTGCCACATAAGCATTTCTGTTATGTGCTAGGCCTTTCATAATGGATTTATAGAAAATGAGACAGAATCACAGTCATGCCCTAGTTTACCGTGCTCCTTTTGACCGGTGTTTTGGAAGAGTGATAGTTATCCTGTTGTAAATAGCTTTCCTATTATAAATAGTAGTTAACCTGTTGTATGTAAATTTCTGGTTTTCCACAAATATCTGTGGCCACAAATTGGGAAAGTAATGAGTTGTGACCAATAGTTAATATATTTTCTAAATTTCAATGTACTACCACCACAAATAACTGTTTTTTGGATTATTGAACTACCACAGTAATTTAATCATCCTCTCCATTTATAGCTAAATTCTCTAGGCCAAAAGAAACATGGATTCATGTCTTGTATTTGCTGTCAGATTTACATTGTTTTCAGAGATATTTCATAAATTACCATCATGTTTCAGAGCTTTCTAGCTGTTTTCAGTAGTTAGCACTTTATTTATTTATTTTTTTGAGACAGTCTTGCTCTGTCACCCAGCCTGCAGTGGTGCAGTGGTGTCCTCTCGGCTCACTACAACCTCTGCCTTCTGGGTTCAAGCTGTTCTCTTGCTTCAGCCTCCCAAGTAACTGGGATTACAGGCATGTGCTACCACGCCCAGCTAATTTTTTGTATTTTTAGTAGAGATGGGGTTTTACCATGTTTGCCAGGCGGTTCTTGAACTCCTGACCTCAAGTGATCCACCTGCCTTAGCCTCCCAAAATGCTGGGATTACAGGCGTGAGCCACCGCACCCGGGCCCATTAGTTACAAATTTCACTCTTTGACACTTTATTGTACCTGATTATATCTACTTGTTTTCATGTGTGTCTGTCCTGCCAGCTTTTATCTTTTTTTATTGCCAGTTCCTGGGATCTTGTTTGATATAGTAACAGGCATTCAATGAATTCTTGTTGAATGAATGAATATAAATTTTCCCAGTAATAACAGCTGTTTTAAATTTTTCCTTCAGTATTTACATATTGCATGATTTTCAGTTGGATATTTCCTTTCTTGTTATAGTTTTAGGTGTATGCTTATTCTCTTTAAAATGCATGTTTTCTAACTTTGAAAACTAACTTTGACTAATGCTGGCATCTCTCTTATGAGAGGATTTTCAGGTGATTTCTGTTCTACATCCTTGACTGCGTCTCCTCAGATATGACTTTGACACTCAGTATGCTTTCGTTGGTGATTATTCTGGACAGATCACCCTGCTGAAGCTTGAACAGAACACGTGTTCAGTCATCACAACCCTCAAAGGACACGAAGGTAGGCTATATTATCACCCAACAGTTTTTTTTTTTGCCTAACTTGGGCATCCAGATTCAGTTCTCCGCTCTGTGGATTCATGAATGCTGTGTTCCTCATGATCTGTCAGATTTCATTTTGATTGGCCAGATACGGACTTACAGTGAAAATTAACTGAAGGTGGGGTGATGGGTTCATTTCATATTGTTGAAATCCCTTCTGAATTGCTTGTGTGGATAATAATTTATATGTTGCTTACCTTGTTAAATTAAGTTATGGCCGGTGTGTTGGCTCATACCTGTAATCCCAGCACTTTGGGGGCCGAATTAGGTGCATCACTTGAGGCTAGGAGTTTGAGACCAGCCTGGCCAACATAGCAAAACCCTGTCTTTAATAAGAATACAAAAGTTAGCCTAGCATGGTGGCGCATGCCTGTAATCCCACCCCCAGATACTTGGGAGGCTGAGGCAGGAGAATCGCTTGAACCTGGGAGGTGGAGGTTGCAGTGAGCCAAGATTACACCACTAAACTCTTGCCTGGGTGACAGAGTGAGACTCTGCTTCAAAAAAATAAAAATAAAGTAAGTTACTGTGTTCAGAAGACCTTTAAAATTACTTCTAAGTGGTAAGACCTTTGGAAGAATTGTTATTATTACTTTAAAAAATTTATCAGTTCCTAAGGCCCTGAGCAAGATCTGATAAATACAATTAGAAGAAATGTACGGGCTGGTTCAGCCACTGCTTCGGAAGCATACCCTGGGTGGGGACTGAGGGAAAAGAATGACTGGGTGGAATTTCATTTCTGTAGTGCAGTGAGTAGGTGAAGCTCTGTGGAGGGGTTTTAAAAGTCCATTGATTGTATTGAGTGACTTGCCACGTACACATGAGTAATAAAGAGGTTTCATTGGATACTGTGTTAGGCCATTCTTGCATTGCAATAAAGGAATATCTAAGACTGGGTAATTTATAAAGAAAAGAGGTTTAATTGGCTCGTGAATCTACAGGCTGTATAGGAGGCATGGCACCAGCATGCTTCTGGTGAGGGCCTCAGGAAGCTTATAGTCATGGCAGAAGGTGAGGTGTAAACAGATATATCACATGGCAGAAGCAGGAGTAGGGGTGTGGCGGTGCCACACGCTTTTAAACAACCAGACCTCAAGGGACCTAATTTACTATCACAAGGAGAGCACCAAGGGGATGGCACTAAAGCATTCATGAGAAATCCACCCCCATGAGCCAACTACCAGGCCTCACCTGCAACACTGGGGATTACAGTTTAACATGAAATTTAGAAGCCAGGCTCGGTGGCTCACACCTGTAATCCAGCACTTTGGGAGGCTGAGATGAGCAGATCACTTGAGGTGAGGAGTTTGAGACTAGCTTGGCAACATGGTGAAACCCTGTCTCTACTAAAAATACAAAAAAAAATTTAGCCGGGCATGGTGGCAGGTGCCTATAGTTCCAGCTGCTCAGGGAGGCTGAGGCAGGAGAATTGCTTGAACCTGGGAGGTGGAGACTGCAGTGAGCCAAGATCACACCACTGCACTGTAGCCTGGGCAACAGAGGGAGACTCTGTCTCAAAAAATAATAATAATCAATGAAATTGAGAGGGGACGCATGTCTAAAGTATGTCAGATGCTAAGCTGTAATGGATTGCAGTTTTCATACAGATCACAGGATCAAATTCTGATATGTGTCACAAAGTATAAGTTTTGAGGCCATCTGGTTTATGGAGAACTGGAGAATTGCTGAAAGAATTAATGATGGACTTACTTGTGACTACAGTTACAGTTTTAGTTTTAACAAGTTATAATAAATGTACACTATGCTTTCTATGTAATCTATTTAAGTGAAATAGAGTGTATCAGATCAAGGACCCTATAGGGGAAAAAGAAGAAAAGAGAATAGCAGGTTAAAATAGATTTGGGCAGGAAAGCAGAGGCCCGTGAAGAAACCACTTTCCGTTTATGACTAATTCTCTCATGACCCCCACGCTCTTCAGTTTTTTCAGGGTTGCTAAGGGCAGAATGGGTTCCGGTAACTACTTGGAAGTTTTCATGTTGAAAGACCCTATTTATCTGCCCTTAGGCCTCTAACTGAAATGGATGGCACATAGATTACACAGGGTCAAAAGTCATGTGAAACTAACCCCTGAAGTCTTTGCAGAGTATTTCTTTGTTTTTCCTTTGTTCTGTTTTTGGAAAGTGTATGTGGGAAAGTAGTGTGTGTTTGCTTTTGAATATGGCATCATTAACTTTCTGTATACTTACCAAAATTATTAGCTTGTGTGGCTGGTTCAGTTTTACTAAGTTGATTAATGATGTTTTTTCTAGACAAACAGCAGTCGATGAACAAGGAAAGGATCTACTGAAAGATAAACCTGTAAAAAGAAAGAGTCCCCCAGGGGTTTCAAATTTGAGTTAGCCAGTATAAAGTATGAACTGTGAGGTTCACATTTTTCACTTAAATTACTTGACATAATTGTGTAGTGTCCAACAGACTGTTTTCTGTGGTACTTAATTTTCTTAAACATAGACATCTTGGGGTAAAATGCCTGCAAGGTCCCAGAGACCCAGAATAATCTAGATTTTTTATCTTGTGTAGGATGGACACCGTAAACTTTACTGGTTTTTCTCATTAAATATTAGTAGCATTTTTTTTCTTCAGAAACTTTTTCTGAACATTTCACACATAGCTACTTTATAATTTTTTTGCCAGAGAGCAAGGAAAAACTTCTTTTAAAAATCTTTGTATTCAAAGCAGGTTGTTTTTTTTTTTTTTTTGTGACAGAGTCTCACTCTGTCACCCAGGCTGGAGTGCAGTGGTGTGATCTTGGCTCACTACAACCTCCACCTCTTGGGTTCAACCAATTGTCCCACCTCAGCCTCCTGAGTAGCTGGGATTACAGGTACCCACCACCATGCCTGGCTAATTTTTATATTTTTGTATTATTTTTTTTGTTTGTTTGTAGAGGTGGGATTTCACCACGTTACCTAGACCTAGTCTTGAACTCCTAGCCTCAAGTGACTCATCTGCCTTGGCCTCCCAAAGTGCTGGGATTACAGGCGTGAGCCACTATGGCTGGCCCCAACTAGTTTGATGCACAATTGAAAATTCTAATCTTACAACTGCGGATAATGGTGCTGTGTCTTCTGTATGACTCATGATAGCGTGGTTGAATGACCCATCATACACCATGAAGGTGGTACCTTTTGGATAAAGACTCAGCTGGTCCTTGTTTGGTCTTCAGCTGTCAAATGTGTCCATCCTGACGCAGAGTTATATTTTACCTCTTCTCCCTCCCCTCTCCCCTGCCTCCCTCTCTCTCTCTCTCACAAATCCCTAGGTAGTGTCGCCTGCCTCTGGTGGGACCCTATTCAGCGGTTACTGTTCTCGGGAGCATCTGACAACAGCATCATCATGTGGGACATCGGAGGAAGAAAAGGCCGGACGCTCTTACTTCAGGGCCATCAGTGCGTGACCACATGTGGGGGTGGAGAAAGAATCCAAGTTGGTGGAGAGCCAGGGAAGGGCATTAGTAGTCTGATTGATACCACTCTCTGCAAACTTTCTTCTAAGATGGCAATTTGATAGGGCTCAGTTCACTTTTAACTGCTGTCTGTCAGCCCTGAGTGTCTGATGTTTAGTAGCAAAAAAGAAAAAAAAAGGGGACTTTCTTCCTTCTTAATCCAAAGAGTACTTGCCACTTTATCTTTCAGGGAGTCACCCTACTGAAATATCTGAGGAAGGCAGGCATAGGATAGAGACATAGTGAGGACTTTGACCATGGAAGGATGCATGCAACATGATACTATTATTGAGCTGGGAGCCTAACTCTTTTTTTTTTTTTTAAATTCTAAAAGATACTAACTTAAGAAATAATGTCCAGTTTGACAGTGGAATTCACCATTGTATATTTAGGATCTTGTCCTCTAGCCCTGAAAGAAAAAGAAAGACCGTTTCACTCCGTTTTCCTTTCTTTCCTTTTTGGCTAGGCTGCAGCTGTTACTGTAATCACAATCAAACTGAAAATTAGCTGAGGAAGGACATTGTACATGAGTATAAGACGCCAAGAGCTTGTTTCCTGGGGCATCCTAAGGGGTAGTCTGGCAGGCATGCAGGAGGGGACAGAGGTCTTCACCCCATCTATGTGTGTGTCTGTGTGTGTGTGTGTGCACACTAGTGATCTCTGTGGTATTTGACTACTTGTTCATATGAATTGTGTTCAGTAAGGAAATTATACCTCCTTTGTTCTTTTTTGTTTCTGAACAAGTAGGTAAACCTTATGCATCTGAAATGGAAATCATGGTGATTGGTCCCGAAAACCATACCCCTCATCAAATTTCTGGCCTACAATTCTTAATGACTGATTTCAAAGTAGTCAAGTATTTTATAGAATGTATCATTCTGTACTATGAGTTATAAAATGCCAAGCAAAGTTTACACTAGAATTCATGTTACCATACTAAATAGTCGGTGGTAAACTACCACTTGCTGATTTTAATCAGGAGAGCGATTTGAGCCTAAATGAAGACAGTTTCTATGTTTTTCCGCGTGGAGACAAGTAACTGTTGTGTGTGCTGTTTGCAGTGACAAGGTGCAGTCGCTGTGCTACCTTCAGCTCACCAGGCAGCTCGTCTCTTGTTCCTCGGATGGCGGAATTGCAGTGTGGAACATGGATGTTAGCAGAGAAGAGGTAAGAGGCAAGGGCAAGTCCAGGCTGATCAGGAGAGACCCCCAAGAACCTAGCTTCTTGGCTTCTCACCCCGCAAGCTGTAAATGCTGGTCCAGGTGCACACAGTCCCAGCTTCTCCTTCTCCTGCTAATGGGTTATTTCTGACAAGGTCCTGTGTGTCATTTTGTACTGCTTCCTCTACTCATTTGAGTTTCTACCAATGACACGCAGTATCTACAATCAGCATTTAGGCTGGTTCTCAGCCTTGAGCAATACACTGAGAAAACACTTTGAGACAGATTTCTGGCATATCCAGGGATTTGGACTGCATAGAGGTCCTCCAAAGCACCATTGTGATCCCGTAGCATTCCTGTAGGAAACCCGAAGAGGCGCGTCAGTGACTGCTATCAGGAATGTAGCTAGACACTTGACATGTTTCTTGGGAAATATATTTTCTTTTTTCTGCTTTTACTTCCTGTTGAGTTCTAGTTCACTGAGTCCATGTTGATATAGCGATTTTTTTTTCAGGTGACCTAATTTCTAACTTGGTTGGGCCACTAACTAGTTGTGAGACCTTATTTGGTTAAGTGCCTTAATTTCTCTGTTTCCTCCTACACAAAGTGGAATTGTAGAATGAAATGACTTCTCAGTTCTCTTCCAGTTCTTTAGACAGACAGTCTAATTGTCGGAACAATCTCTCTCTCTCTCTTTTTTGTTTAGACAGCGTCTTGCTTTGTCACCCAGACTGGAGTGCAGTGGCATGATCGTGGCTCTCTGCAGCCTCAACCTCCCAGGCTTAAGCAATGCTCTCAATTCAGCTTCCTGAGTATCTGGGGCTACAGGCATATGCTACCATGCACAGTTTATTTTTCAAATTTTTTTTTGAGTCGGGGTCTCACTATATTGTCTAGGTTTATCTCAAACTCCTGGGCTCAAGCGATTCTCCTACCTCAGTCTCCCAATGTGCTGGGATTATAGATATGAGCTACTGTGTATATCCTCTTTTTTAAATATTTTGAATAATGCTGCAGTGAATATTCTTGACCTTGTCATTATGTGATTGATCAATTATTTATTTCAGATGAATTTCTGAAAATAGACCTTCTGGGTCCAAGGATATATACATTCTTAAGGCTTTTTATAGATGTCAGATGATTTCCAATCAAGGTTTCCATTCTCATCTCTGCCTGCATTGGCATTATCTTTCTTTTCTAAGTGACATCTACAACTTATGATGTTGTTAGCAAAAAGCAAAAAAGTTGATGCCAGAGAAGATTTTAGACCATGGAGGATGTTCATGACTTACAGTTTAATTTCAAAAAAATTTGTTGGGCACCTACAGGGTGTTTTTACAGCCAGGAAACTTAAGCGAATGTATATAATAAATGGCTTATTGATATTGCATTGCAGTACCATATATGATGTCATATATGTTACATGACATCACATGATCTGTTCAGTGTCCCGTGCTTTATGGCAGTATGTTGTTCAGTGTGCTGTGCCCCACTGCAATAGACATTATGCGTTGATGCAGAATTCCCACCAGTCCCTGCATATGTCTGCTTTGTATTGTCTCTGATTCTTTGTGAGTCTGATTCTCACTTATTAAACCTTCAGTTTTAGCATATCCGGTAGAAGTAATCAAGGGACTTTAATCTATTTTTTTTTTAATGGTGACATTACTTATTTCCAGAGTTTATGGCTACCATATACAAAGATTCTTGCCCCCAAGAAATTTGTAATCTAGTGAAAGAAATAGACTACCCTATAAATAATAAAATGCCATAATAGAGACCTACTGATTGTGAGATTCTTTTTGTAACTTTGTAAGACAAGTCAAATAGAGGAAATTTGGATTTCGTGTCTGCTGGTTAATTTCTCTTCTTGAATTTTCTAAAAATTATTTGGTAAGGCTTAGAATATTTTATTATTAAACACGATAACATTGGCTCAATACTATAGGATGTGGCTAGGCGCAGTGGCTCATGCTTGTAATCCCAGTACTTTGGGAGGCTGAGGTGGGTGGATCACCTGAGGTCAGGAGTTCGAGACCACCCTGGCCAAGGTGGTGAAACCCAGTCCCTACTAAAAATATATAAAAATTAACCAGGCATGGTGGCGGTTGCCTGTAATCCCAGCTACTTGGGAGGCTGAGGCAGGAAGGTCATTTGAATCCAGGAGGTGGAGGTTGTAGTGAGCTGAGATCGCACCATTGCACCCCAGCCTGGATGATGAGCAAAAATCCATCTAAATATGTGTGTGTGTGTGTGTGTGTGTATAATAGGATATTTAATACTATACTTGCAAAGGTTTCTTTGAACTATGTTTTATATTTACCAGCTACTAGTTATATGCACCAAGAACAGCTAGTATACTGTTCTGTTTCCTGGCTTTTGGCCTATTATTTTTCAGTCTTACTCTAAGAGAGCAGAAAACTCAGAGAGAGGCTGTATTCCCTGGGTGATGAGGGGAGGAGACCGTTGGTGCCCAGCACTACTGGTGGCTTTCCCAAGGGTTTCACAACTTAGAATTTAACCTGCTGTTTTTATCGTTGGTAAATTCTTTTAGAAAAAGTACTTAGAAAGTAGTAGTGGGATTCCTACCTTCAAAGTGTATCATTATGGAGTGTATTTATATATCTAGAGAAAGAAAAAATAGTACCATCAACCAAGGCATTTCCTGTGTACACAATTCACTACATCTGTAGAAGAGACAGGGCAAATTGTGTCAAAAAGATGCATTATTTTTAGTAGGTTTTTTGTTTATTTGTTTTTTAATAACTGAGAAAATGTACTGTAAGGATGAACAGCCTGTGATCTGTAAGGCTCTGACCCTGCCTTAGGGTTTTTGGGCTGGAGTGCAGGGGCGCAATCTTGGCTCACTGCAACCTTCGCATCCTAGTTCCAACTGATTCTCCCACCTCAGCTTCCCAGGTGTCTGGGACAACAGGCTCACACCACCATACCCGGCTAATATTCTGTACTTTTAATAGAGATGGGGTTTCACCATCTTGGCCAGGCTGGTCACGAGCTCCTGACCTGAAGTGATGCGCCCGCTTCTGCCTCCCAAAGTGCTGGGATTATAGGCATCAGCCACCGTGCCCAGGCTTTAGGGTTTTATAGGACTTTGTTAGGCTATGGCACAGAGGATTGATCCCAGGTTCTCTAGCTCTGCAATGCATGCCTGGAATTTCTTCTCTCCAAGGCCCCTGTCAATACTAATCGGACCATTTCCTACCCACTGTGGCTTCAAGCACTGCGCTGTCAAGTTGGAGCAGATTTGCCTCCCTGGCAGATCATAATTAGAAGGGCTCCTTCTTTGGAAGTAGGCACAAAATATAAATGAGCAAGTAAGAATGATTCGAATGAATCTTGAAAAGAGAACTTTATTTTAAAACTAGTAGGTTACAGAATGTATAACATTTTGTATACTAGTGCAGTGTCGATGAGTACAGCAATTAGTGGTAGAGCAATGGAATTCATTCTTGTCATCTTTGTTCATATTTGGCAGGTGGAAAAAGATGTAGAAACGAGAGTGAAGCCATTGTATACCTAATTAATATTCTCTCTTGCTCTTCTCAGCACAAAAGTTTCTCCTTAGATAGTAAGTATATGTTAGGATGGTTCATGTTAGCTTAAAGTATAATGCTATAATCTGAGTATTAAGTGAAATCAAGTTAGGGGTATCTCTTATATTAAAATGTGTTCTAAAAAGCTATTTGTTTCTGATTTTTATTTTAGTTTGTTATCTCAAATTATTTTAAGCATATATTTTCATCACTGCAACCTCTGCCTCCTGGGCTCAAGTGAGTCTTGTGCCTCAGTCACCTGAGTAGTTGGGACTGCAAGGCATGTGCCACCAAGCCCGGCTGATTTCTGCATTTTTAGTAGAGACAGGGTTGCAGTGAGCCGAGATCACATTACTGCACGCCAGCCTGGGTGACAGAGCAAGACTCCGTCTCAAAAAAAAAAAAAAAAAAAAGAATTGAGAATTTAGATCGGGCGCAGTGGCTCATGCCTGTAATCTTAGCACTTTGGGAGGCCGAGGTGGGCAGATCACTTGAGGTCAGGAGTTCGAGGTCAGGCTGGCCAACATGGTGACACCCTGTCTCTACTAAAAATACAAAAAATAGCTGGGCGTGGTGGTGGACACCTCTAATCTCAGCTGTTGGGGAGACTAAGGCAGGAGACTTGCTTGAACCCAGGAGGTGGAGGTTGCAGTGAGCTGAGATTGCACCAGCGCACTCCAGCCTGGGTGACAAAGTGAGACTGTCTCAAAAAAAAAAAAAAAAAAAAACTGAGAATTTAAAAATGGCTTATCTGTATATATATATTTAAATCCTTGCTTGAAATTGAGTCACTTGAAAACTAAAATGTTAGGAAATCCATTGATGTACTGCTTCAGACATTGCTGGAGATAGAGGCCTTTTGTATTAAAAGAATGCTCTGGGTAATTGTAACATAACTCAAATGCCAGCCCCTTCTAAAGATGATCACTTTGATGAAAATGTACAGCTGGGCACAGTGGCTCATGCCTATAATCCCAGAACTTTGGAAAGCTGAGGTAGGCGGATCACATCAGCCCAAGAGTTCAAGACCAGCCTGGGCAGCTTGGCAAAACCCTGTTTCTACAAAAAGTACAAAAAATTTGCTGGGCATGGTGGTGCATGCCTATAGTCCCAACTACTAGGGCGGCTGAGAGGAGGGAGGATCATATGAGCCAGAGACTGAGGCTGCATTGAGGCCATGATTGTGCCCCTGGAGTCCGGCTTGGGTGACAAAGCAAGACCCTGTCTTAAAAAAAAAAAAAAAGTCTAAATTTGATATAATTTGCTCATTTCTTGATAATGCAGTTTCATTATTCTGACCACAAATGTTGCATGTGTGTTTCATGGTAATATAATTTCGTATCTGTATAGAAAACTCTACAGTATAGTAGGACTGACAAAGTTTTTCCTGAAACTGTGTTCTTGCCTTCAGTTCTGCCCACCTTAGTTCCTTTACTCTATTATATCCTAAATAAATTTTTAGGACCGGGCTCGGTAGCTCACGCCTGTAAGCTGGAGACCAGCCTGGCCAACATGGTGAAATCCCGACTCTACTAAAAATACGAAAATTAGCCAGGCATGGTGCCAGGTACCTGTAATCCCAGCTACTTGGGAGGCTGAGGCAGGAGAATCACTTGAAACTGGACAGTGGAGGTTGCAGTGAGCCGAGATCGCACCACTGTACTCCAGCCTGGGCAAAAAAGCAAAACTCCGTCTCAAAAAAAAAAAAAAAAAAATTAAAATTTGTGGATCAAACCAGGCCAATAATGTCATAAATGAGAAGCTAAGGGGGAAAAAATGCAGACATTTCATTCAGGGATTTTTTTTTCTTTTTTAACCAAATTTTAACTCAAGAAAAATAGAAAGTTTAAGCCTCCCTCTGTTTTGATTGAGAGCCAGATTTCAGAATTCCAGACCAGTAAAGTTTGCTTTAAGATTTTTATTTTAAGTAATACCTAATAGACACTGTGTGGTCAAAGGAAATAAATTCAGCCATTCACTATAGACAAAAGAGAGAAGTAAATTTCTAAAGCACTGAGCAATAATGGGCAAGTTTGCAAATCGGTTCTTTTTTACACTTAACATTTTTGTGCACTAAATTAAACATCGAATTCTCTGCTGCTAAGTGTGGGAAGTGTAAACTGGAATGAATGTTCATTTATTATTCTGTTTCCGTTAAAGCCTTCATTGTAGCGTCCTTAAAGCACATTAGCCCTTACTGGAGTTGTTTGGAAATGGCTTAGTGAATACATTTTTGTGCTGTTTTTTTGGTCCACGTGGCTGTGGTTTTGCAAGAGTTACACTTGGGCATGTCCCAGACATAAGACTAGGAGGCTGTACTTTACTTTCCTTCCTCCTGCAATTAAATAACCCGTGCCATTGGCAGTTCAGCCTACTGCGTCTCTCTTAGGGACAGTGTCCCCAGGTAGTATCCTCACACATCACCAGCCTCTATCACCACCTGTCTTCCATTGATCAGAGAAACGAAGTAATTCTACATCAAGAAAATAATTTTTCTCACATAGATACACATCTCTATTCTTCTTTCATCCCTTCTCATCTCCAACATTCCCCAGTTATTTAAAGAAACCTTTCTTCGGCTGGGCACGGTGGCTCACACCTGTAATCCCAGCACTTTGGGAGGCCAAGGTGGGCAGATCACAAGGTCAGGAGTTTGAGACCAGCCTGAACAACATGGTGAAACCCCATCTCTACTAAAAACACAAAAAGTAGCTGGGCATGGTTGCGCATGCCTGTATTCCCAGCTACTTAGGAGGCTGAGGCAAGAGACTCACTTGAACCTAGGAGGTGGAGGTTGCAGTGAACCAAGATTGCACCACTGCACTCCAGTCTGGGTGACAGACTGAGACTCCGTCTCAAAAAAAAAAAGGAAACCTTTCTTCTCTTTCAGCCTGTGAGTGCCTTCTGCACCCCCTCAACCAAAGACCTTTCTAATATCTGTTATATGTGGAAATATTTCTAGTGACAGATCCAAAATAAGAAATAGGAAGGCCAAAAGTTTTGATGCAATAGGAGACAAAATGAAGAACTAGGGGCACCCATCCTTCAAACCACCAAATATGTTAATATATATTTAGAAAAAATATTTTCTACTGTTTTCATTGCACCTATATAACAAGTGATGGGGGTTAAACAGGCTTTTTGTTCGTTTGTTGTTTGTTTGTTTTGAGACAGAGTTTCGCTGTTGTCACCTAGGCTGGAGTGCAGTGGCGCGATATCTGTTTACTGCAACCTCTGCCTCCCAGTTTCAAGCAATTTTCCCACCTCAGCCTCCTGAGTAGCTGGGATTATAGGCATGTGCCATCACATCTGGCTAATTTTGTATTTTTAGTAAAGACGGGATTTTATCATGTTGGCCAAGTTGGTTCTGAACTCCTGACCTCAGGTAATCCTCTTGCCTTGGCCTCCCAAAGTGCTGAGATTGCAGGCGCAAGCCACCACCCCGCCTGGCCTAAACAGGCTTTTAACAGGTTTGTCTTAGAATTGAGAATAGTTTTAAATTTTTTGTTTAGAGAAATATTTTCTAAGTGTTTTTGTTTTTTTTTTTTTTTGAGACAGAGTCTCGCTCTTGTTGCCCAGGCCAAAGTACAGTGGCGTGATCTTGGCTCACTGCAACGTCCACCTCCTGGGTTCAAGCGATTTTCCTGCCTCAGCCTCCCAAGTAGCTGGGATTACAGGGCGTGCCACTATGCCTGGCTAATTTTTGTATTTTTAGTAGAGACGGGATATCACCATGTTGGCCAGGCTGGTCCCGAACTCCTGACCTCAGGTGATCTGCCTGCCTTGGCCTCCCAAAGTGCTGGGATTACAGGCATGAGCCACCACGCCCGGCCTGTTTTCTAAGTTTTTAACAAATTAATTTTGAGACTGATTCCTCTGTTTCAACAAAAATGTGAAAAGAACCTACTGTGTGACAGGCTGTGGATATATCAAGTGCACCAAGATTCACAATACCAGAGCTTGCTGCTCAGTGGAGGCTGCAGGATGCCTGTGTGGCCCCAGGAGGGAGGGACCTGCTGCTGTGGCTGGGAAGGAAAGTGGGGCAAATCTGCTGGCATGGTCCCTACCCAGAGCAACTAGTGATGGGATTTTGTCGGATCTCTTCTGTTAGTCACCCGTGACCCTGCAAAGCTTTCCAAGCAGTAGGTCACCAGATTCTGCTGCATGCATTGGGTTTTTACTCAACTGGATTTAGAGTTCAAATATCTTTCGCATAAAAAAGAAATAAAGACAGCCCTTAAGGGTTCAGGATAAAAACTGATTTACTTCCTCTTATCTATAGATTACAAATTGAACAATCCTGTAACCATGGCTAAAACTGTTATAATTATTCAACACACAATTAAGGCTGGGTGCAATGGCTCATGCCTGTAATCCCAGCACTCTGTGGGGCTGAGGCAGAAGGATTGCTTGAAGCCAGGAGTTCAAAACAAGCCTGGGAAACATAGACCCCGTCTCCACAAAAAATTAACAAAAATTAGCTGGGCATGATGACATACACCTGTGGTCCCAGCTATTCGGGAGGCTGAGGCAGGAGGATCATCTGAGCCTGAGTGGTCAAGGTTGCAGTGAGCCGTGTTCACAACACTGCACTCCAGCCCGGGTGACAGGGTGAGACCCTGTCTCAAAAAAGACACCCCCCCACACACACAATTAAACATGATATTAAATGTGACAACTAGCTAGAATATTTTGTGGAATTAAAAAGAAATACTAACTGGCTAGGTGTGGTTGCTCATGCCTTTAATCCCAGTACTTTGCGAGGTCAGGAGTTAGAGACCAGAGTCGACAACACTGTTAAACCTCATCTATACTAAAAATACAAAAATTATCCTGGCATGGTAGTGCATACCTGTAGTCCCACCAACTCGGGAGGCTGAGGCAGAAGTCATTGAACTCAGGAGGCAGAGGTTACAGTGAGCCAAGATCACACACTGCACTCCAGCCTGGGCGACAGATTGAGACTCCTTTCCTTCTCAGAAAAAAAAAAGAAAAAAATTAATACTAACCCCAGCGAGGTCTAGAACTGTCATAGTAATTTTGAAACAAGGAAGTAAACATATAGACACACTGATGTTAGCTTTGACTTTCTGCTCCCCCAGGCTCCTCAGTGGTTGGAAAGTGATTCTTGTCAGAAATGTGAACAGCCCTTTTTCTGGAACATAAAGCAGATGTGGGACACAAAGACGCTGGGGCTGAGACAAGTGAGTAGACAGTGTCGAGTCATCGCAGCTTGATTGTGTATTTCACTATTTGCATACTTAATCTGGGTGTTTTTGAATCACACTTGGTTTTTGCAAATGCTATTAATTCCTACATTTTCTATGTTTTTATCATTGTGTGACTAATAACGAAGAAGATCCTTCCTGGGGCCAACGAGACTGTTACCTCACTGTTCCAGGGCTTGTCCTGTACTGGAAAGGCAGGGGTGCGTAGAAAATCCTGAGAGCCTATTTTTAAATAGTACAAGCTCTTTCAGTTTAAGACTATTACTTATTAAAGTCGGTGTTTATACTAGCCAAGAACAGAATTAGGATAAATTAGGTTATACAGTTATATACCTTATGCTGTCACAAACATAAAAAGTGAAATTTAGTCCTCATTTGAATGCCTGACCCTATGAGTTTTAGATTATTTTAAATTGCTCCATTATAAGCATACCTGGAACATTTTTAGTAAGCATGTTTTGAGTACTCTTTTTTATTTTTTTAATTAAAGAAATATGTTCCAAATCGCCTGTAGATTTCAAAGATGCTCTTAACTCCTGGGATTCTTGTAATACTAAAGTTCTACCAAAAAAAAAAAAAAAATTTTCACAGCAGCCTTGAAAGTAGTTACTTAGGGAAAATATGAATTTGTGCAGGTAAGTAAAAAAGGATGCTGATTTTATTTCTTTTATTATTGGTTGCACCGCTATGAGAGATTAGCCTAAAGTTAGTATATGTTAATAAAGTTTTTCGGTCTGGCATGGTGGCTCAGGCCTGTAATCCCAGCACTTTGGGAGGCCAAGGTAGGTGTATCACCCAAGGTCAGGAGTTCAAGACCAGCCTGGCCAACGTGGTGAAACACTGTTTCTCCTAAAAATACAAAAATTAGCTGGGTATGGTGGCGGACACCTGTAATCTCAGCTACTCGGGAGGCTGAGGCAGGAGAATCACTTGAACCCGGGAGGCGGAAGTTGTGGTAAGCCAAGATTGCACCTGTTATAAGTAAAATTTCAATGCTGCAAAAGAAATAGCACTTGAAGATAAATCCTCTCAGCAAGGCAGTTTACTTCTATAGAAGGGTGCGGCTTATGGATGGAGCAACGGCGGCCGCACACTTGGATAAGTTGGGAGAGGGGTACTTACTGCCTGACGGGGGTCATCCCTACTGCTGTGTCATTCCCCTGTTGGCTAGGGTTAGACTGCACAAGCTAGACTAATCCTGATTGGCTATTTTAAAGAGAGCAGGGGTCTGAGCTGGAATGGCAGGGTGGGTGTTTTGGCAGGAAGGACGGTTATGGGTGGGTCAGAGCAGGTAGCCAGGGGTGACCTAGGTCAAAGAAGGTGACCAGAGCAGGTGACCTGGATGAGTCAGGATGGAGCCAGAGGCCAGGGAACAGATGTGAACTACTGATTAGAACCGGTGGAGAGGGTTGTTTACTGGAATTACAAGGAAGTTAAACTTTAAAATAGAGAATTAAAGAATAAGAGAGTTAAACATAGTGACATACTGATTCTTTGAAAAGGAACTTGGGGTTCACTGTAACATGCCATTGCACTCCAGCCTGGGTGACAGAGCAAGACTCCATCCCAAAATAAATAAATAAACCTTAAAAAATTTTTTTAATTAATTATTTATTTATTTAGTTTAAGGCTAGTCAAGTGAAGCAGTGGGAGTGGAGAAGGAACAAAGAAATCTGTAACTGGTTGTGATCAATGAGTTGTAAACACCACTGCACTCGGACCAGCCAATAAATAAACTTTTAAAAATTTTACTCACAGAGCTACTCCATGATAAGGTCTCATATGAGACTCACGAGCAAGGCAGGACTTATTTTAGTTCTCAGACCATTATAAAGCTCTGAAATAGTACCTGAGTTCTGTCTGTCATTAGCCAAGTTCTCACAGTGCATGGCTGGTGGTAATTAGTGCAATATAATTAATAGGTGAAGTGTTCCCTACTTCTAAAGGAAGCACAGAGAAATGGATTTTACTTCTATGTATTAACAGTTAATACAAGAAGGAAGAGGTACTGGTCACTAAACTTTTGGTGGTAATAGAATATGTCAAAATCAGTCATAATAATTGGTCTCTTTTGTAATGTTCTTGAGGCTTATTTCCAGAATCACAGTTTGAGAGATTTAAAAAAAATAGCAAAACATATGATTATGGATATTAGTTTCTTAGTGAGAGCATAGTGCATTTAAAACTTATTTTAGGCCAGGCATGATGGCTTATGCCTGTAATCCCAGCACTTTGGGAGGCTAATATGGAAGGATGGCCTAAGTCCAGGAGTTTGAGACCAGCTTGAGCAGCATGGTGAGACCCTGTCTCTATAAAAATAAATAAACCTTATTTTTAAAACCTTTTAGGCTGGACATGGTGGCTCACACCTGTAATCCCAGCACTTTGGGAGGCCAAGGGAGGAGGATCACTTGAGCCTAGGTGTTCAAGACCAGCCTGGACAACATAGCAAGACCCTATCTCTACAAACAAATCAAAAAATTAGCCAGACATAGTGGCACACACCTGTAGTCCCAGCTACTTGGAAGGCTGAGGCGGGAAGATCACTGGAGTCTGGAAGGTCAAGGCTGCAGTGAGCTGTGCTTGCATCTGTGCATTCCACCTAGGTGATAGAATGGGACCCTGTCTCTAAAGAGAAAAAAAAAAACCAACCTTTTTTTGATGGAGGAACAGATTTTTCCTTCCCAAAATCTGCAGTGATTAGGCTCCTAAGTGAACTAAACTTAGTGTTAATAATATTGTTTATTAACATGTAGACAGATAATGTGAATGAATAAAAAGCAAAACATTTGACCAGTGCACCAAGATTTTCGGGAAATCCTTGACTAGTGTTGAAATTGTCTATCTTGTGAGTGTTAATTGATACATTGAATTGGGGTGATTATAATTCAAGGCATATCCTCCCCACTCTAGAGGGAAACCTTGTGCTTTAAAGCAAAAGCTAATACCCTGTTTTCCTCCTCCCGATCACCTGTGAAGCATCATTGCAGGAAATGCGGGCAGGCTGTCTGCGGGAAGTGTAGCAGCAAGCGCTCAACTTACCCCGTCATGGGCTTCGAGTTCCAAGTCCGGGTTTGTGATTCTTGTTATGACTCCATCAAAGACGAAGAGTGAGTGTTTGCATATTTTTGTCTCATTGCCTCTTAAAATCTGTCTAATGGTTCTCTGAAATGTGAAGAGCCTGAGAAGTGATACGGATGTGTGTTTAACCATATGTTTGTTTCTCCTGAATTTCTTAAGCCATTTTGTTTGTTTTTTGTTTGTTTGTTTGTTTTTTGAGACAGAGTCTCGCTCTGTCATCTAGGCTGGAGTACAGTGGCATGATCTCGGCTCACTGCAAACTCCACCTTCCAGGTTCAAGTGATTCTCCTGACTTAGCACCTGAATAGCTGGGATTACAGGCGCCCGCCACCACACCTGGCTAATTTTTGTATTTTTAGTAGAGATGGGGTTTCACCATGTTGGCCAGGCTGTTCTCGAACTCCTGACCTCAAGTGATCCGCCTACCTCAGTCTCCCAAAGTGCTGGGATTACAGGCGTGAGCCACAGCGTACGGCTCCTAAGCCATTTTTGAAGAGAGGACCTGCCTTAGCTTTATGACTTAAGACAAGCACTGTACATCTCAATCTGCCCCTCTGACTGGGCAGCTTTCTCCTTTGCATGGTGAGGAATGCTAAGTTACGTGGTCCAGTAACTGAGTGGACACCCTGAGCCTCCGCATCCCGCCGGCTACTGTGCAGGGAGAAGTCCATGCACATGTGGATGGCAGTGGTTGAGCTGGTTCTCTACAAAAGCATCCAGTGCCCAGACCTTTGCTCACACATGCGTGTGAATTTAACTACTGGGAAAACTCTAGAGACCAATGTTCTTTCTTTCACACAAACCTGGCCTAACAGTCTATTCTTAAATTGCTCTTTGTGTGTAAGACACATCTGTCTGTATACCCCATTCTACCCTGACTTTTAGGCAAATCTGTTAGAACAGAACCACCGTTTTCTTTCTTTTCCTTTGAATCATCTTTTGAAGCAGCAGAGGCAAACGTTGGCAGAGGACCAAATTGGAAAGCTAGTGCGTCACCACTGGTGTTGGTAAATGAACCAGTGATGGGATTGGAGCAGCTGGGCTTGGGGACAGCGTTGAAGCCAATGCTGTAAGAGGCACTGCTCCTGTGCATGGCAGAGGTTTCAGGGAAAACTGCATCTCTGATGAATGCTTTGCCCATGCTGTGTGACTTTATTCAATGCAGTTCCTCTTTTATATTGAAGATTCTTGTTTTTATATCTAGGAATGTGTCAGCCTTTCCAGTAAAAAAAAAAAAAATCAGTTATTTTGGGAGTTTTATAAAACAGTCTTGTTTAAGCAATTATCCTGCCTCAGCCTCCCTAGTAGCTGGATTACAGGCGTCCACTACTGTGCCCGGCTAATTTTTGTATTTTTTGTAGAGACAGGATTTCACCATGCTGGTCAGGCTGGTCTTGAATTCCTGATCTCAAGTGATTGCCCACCTCGGCCTCCCAAAGTGCTGGGATTACAAGCGTGAGCCACTGTACCTGGCCACATTTATTTATTTTATGTTGTTAAAAAAACTTATCCCATTAGCTCTAGGTACAGTAAAGTGAGTTTTCAGTGATCTCTTTTCTCTTTGTTAGTCGGACTTCTCTAGCGACCTTTCATGAAGGAAAACATAACATTTCCCACATGTCTATGGACGTTGCCAGGGGACTGATGGTGACCTGTGGGACCGACCGCATTGTAAAGGTAAGCTGGCTAATTGTCTGTCAGCATTTCAGTTGAGATCACCCGTTATCATGCTGTGAATGGGCAAGAGACAGTCACTCTTTCTGATTGGCAAGCATTTATAAGCAACCAATTGCCAGTTTAAAACCTTGAGTAACGGCCAGGCATGGTGGTTCACGCCTGTAATCCCAGCACTTTGGGAGGCTGAGGGGGTGGATCACCTGAGGTGGGGAGTTTGAGACCAGCCTAACATGGAGAAACCCCATCTCTACTAAAAATACAAATTAGCCAGGTGAGGTGGTGCATGCCTGTAATCCTAGTTACTCAGGAGGCTGAGACAGGAGAATCGCTTGAACCCGGGAGGTGAAGGTTGTAGTGAGCCAAGATCATGCCATTGCACTCCAGCCTGGGCAACAAGAGCAAGACTCCATCTCAAAAAAAAAAAAAACCTTGAGTAATAAATTGCTTGCCTGTGAGTTTCCATGCACTCAGTGGTGGTCGATCCCAGTGGCGCCTCCCTCTGCAGTGTCTGTCTGATGGAGTGAATCGGGCATCCTGTATATCCCTGTTGGTGGAGCTGACCTCAGGGTTCTCCTCTCTTGCTGGCCTTGGCCCTCACTCACCCTTGACCCATCTCAAGACCTTCCTTCCCTTGCCAATGTTCCTTTCATCCTGGGCAGAATACATCCTCATTATAAGGAATAACCACACCTTTTAAAAATTAAATCCCTGGGTCTCTAATACATAAATTGAAATGAAGTCTTTTATACTTAGTACTCCTCTTTTTTTTTTTTTGAGGTGGGTCTTGCTCTGTTGTCCAGGCTGGAGTGCAGTGGCACCATCACTATTCACTGCAGCCTTCACCTTCCAGGCTCAAGCAATCCTCCCACCTCAGCCTCCCAAGTAGCTGGAACTACTGGTGCCTGCCACCAGCCTTGGCTAATTTTGGGGGGATTTTCTGTAGAGATTGGGTCCTACTATGTTGCCCAGGCTGGTCTCAAACTCCTAGGCTCAAGCTATCCTTCCACCTCAGGCTCCCAAAGTGCTGGGATTACAGGCATGAGCCACCATGCCTGGCCTAAGTACCACTGTTTTTTTTTTTTTTTTTGAGATGGAGTTTTACTCTGTCGCGTAGGCTGGAGTGCAGGTGCACGATCTTGGCTCACTGCAACCTCTGCCCCTACTGGTTTCAAGCAATTCTCTTGCCTCAGCCTCCCAAGTAGCTGGGCACCTGCCACTGCACCCAGCTGATTTTTGTATTTTTAGTAGAGATGGGGTTTTAACATCTTGGCCAGGCTGGTCTTGAACTCCTGACCTCATGATCCACCTTTCTCGGCCTCCCAAAGTGCTGGGATTACAGGCGTGAGCCACTGTGCCCGGCCTGCCTAAGTACCACTCTTGAGTGCTGAAACTGTGAGATACTTTATATTCCTGATGGACTTCTCTAAAAAAAAATTGAATTTATACTAAAACATTATTATGATGTAATTTTTATGTGTAAAGACATTATTTATATGCTTTGTTCACATTTTAGTGAAACTACATTGTTTTATCTTTCTAAAACTTTTTTTTTTGAGATAAGGTCTCGCTTTGTCACCCAGGTTGTAGTGTAGTGGTGTGATCTGGGCTGGGTGCAACCTCTGCCTCTGGGCTCAGGTGATCCTTCCACCTCAGCCTCCTGAGGATCTGGGACCACAGGGATGTGCCACCATGCCAGGCTAATTTCTGTATTTTTTTTTTTTTTTTTGGTAGAGACAGGGTTTTGCCATGTTGGCCAGGCTGGTCTCCAACTCCTGTGCTCAAGCGATACACCCACCTAGGCCGCCCAAAGTGCTGGGATTCCAGGCATGAGCCACTGCACCCACCTACCCAGCCTCTTTCTGTAAATCTTAAGAAGGTGTTATGAAAGAAGAGAAAGAGAGAATTCATTATTGTGACACCTTTTCGGGTTTCACAGTCATTTGTGTTGACTCTTGCCATTAGACCTAGTCATCACTGCTGCCTTTTCTGCGTTTCTTCCTTCCTTGTAGATCTGGGACATGACGCCTGTGGTGGGCTGCAGTCTGGCAACTGGGTTTTCTCCACACTGATGTGAGAGCCAGGCAACGTCCACACCTAAGAACAGCAACTCCACCAAATGAAGTCCTTCCCACGCAGCTCCACAGCGCTGTCCCGTGAATGGACAGTAGCCACTTATAAACAAATCAACGTTTTTAAAAAGAAAATGTAAAGGTGTGTTTTGGGGCACTTGTGGAACTTACCTGTGGGGACTGATATGGAAAAGATCTATCCGTAGTGGTTCCCTGAAGCCTGGAATTACTTCAGCGAAACTTCCCCATCAACAGTGAGCTAATAATGTGTAATGAAAGAGTGATCTAGCAAATGAGTTTTAGCAGGAAAAAAATCAAACGAAAAAGTGAACGCTTAGAACTTTCTCAAAGCAGTTGCAAGTACAGACACTTCACTTAGCCTAGGGGGCCTTCCAGGGTGGCTGTTGTCAGAGCAGAAACTGGGGGAAGAAAGACTTGTTCTCTCTTTCTTGAGGGGAGGCATTGGGAACTTACGAAACCAGAGATCTTTCCCTATGAGCTGGCAGTATGTGAATATCCTCTATACTTAGTTATTGATACACTTCTTAAAGAGATCTGTTATTTTTGGGTAGTACCATAATCTGCACTTAGCATTGGCTTGCTTCAATTGTTTCTCTTTCCAACCGGTATGCCATGGGCGAACTTTTGAGGTTGTCATTAAGTTGTAAAATTTTTGTAACCCTTTCCCCCAAATTCCGAGGACAAAACTTTTCTATGGTGCTGTTAACATGGGAATCACACAAGCCGCCTGACTTCTTCTCATTGCCGTTAGCAATGACTGATGGAAAACCCAGCCACCATTGTGATGTGAAGTGATCGGAGTGTTGCATGGAACAGCCCAGTCCTCTTCACTAAACCAACATTCTGTTTGTTGTTCTAAGACGAGCCTCTGCAGTATTCTTGCAATTTAATATACCCCCCACAAAAGCATTCCACAGCCTTTACACTATGTTGACTTTGAGTTATAACTAGTATTATTCATGTTTTCATAAAAGGAAGTTAGCGACCCAGAGCTGTCCGCATCACTCAGGTCTTGCACGATAATTCCCAACTCGTAAATTGCCTTCCTAACAACTAGCAAAAGCTGTTGCTCATAGTGGCATTTCTAAAGCTTTTGGGCACGGTGTACCAGGATGAGGAAGAGAGGAAATGGGCCTGTCTTTTAATACTCCAGTATTTGTATGTTTGATTTTTTTTAAACAACAGTACATGTATCTGTTTCTCTAGGGATATGGAAGTAAGTGGAGAAGGGCCTACCTTTTTAAAGGACAAATATAAAAATAGATAGGAACAGTATCTTTGCTAATCTTACTAATGGATATAGATTTTTAAAAAAACAACCTCAGTACTGCATCACTGTGTTGGGATCATACCGAGACAATAGGGTCCATTCCATACGATAAAACTAAAGGATTAAATCTGTTTTATAACGACGTCTTAGAGGGACTAAAAAGTTTAAGGAGACACTTAAACTAAGATGTCTTAATGGCTGTGTGACACACGTAAGGAGAGGGGGTCAGGTACATCGTGTTCTGGAATGATCTGCATTAAACGTTAACTTGTCTTCAGAAATAAGACCGAAGGGTTTTGTTGTTCTTAGAGTTTTTGTGTTAAATCACCTAAAGAGATTCTTTTAAAAACTTCCTGGACTCTTTGCCAAATATGTATTACTAACATAGTTTGGAAGAAAAATTGAGTAGTGGTAAGTTTCGTTCAAGCACAATGTTGAATGTTAAGCTTCCTGTATTAATTTTAGTTCAGTTAACGGTTCAGCCCATACAAAGGTGCTATCCTAGGGATTTTATGAAGTCCTGAAAGGAAGATAGAATATGATCAATTCCTTGCCCTGTGGAAGAGTGCAGAACTGTGGTTTTGTTTTCCTTCGACTTCTGTAAAATGTGACCGTTTGTTTGACCTCTGTGGTAGATGGAACTGAATATCACAGCTGCTGAGTTTACTCCATAGCTTTCAAACCTTTTTTATTTTAAAAAATTCTTGAAAAACCCCATGTTCCCTAGGGAACATAAAGTTATTACAGTGCCTCCTAAGGGGTTAATATAAATCAAGGAGGAAATTTATATTTAAGGAAGAATTGGAGTGATGTGTCTCAGAAAAGGAAAGGTGGATGTTTCCATGTAGCTTGCTCTGCACCAGGCCTATCATCATTTTTCTTTTTAGAGACAAACATGACCGACTTGTCTTGTCTCTCTCACACGCTAGGTAGCAAATGGAGTAATATTTTTATAGAGGTGGACAAAAATTATTTTCTCAATTTTACTAAATAGGCTCAGAAGGAAAGTTCAGATAGGCTGATAGTTATTGCCTTATTTTGACTGCATTTCTCTTAAATGGGTCATTTAAATTAATTCCTCAAGTAACAGTTTACTGGTCTTTCCATTCGTGACTATGCAGGCTAATTTGTATAGATAAGGATCAAGGAATCCAGACTATTAGAGAAAATCCTTATATTTAGATCTAGTATATATGTGATAAGGAAATGCCAATTCTTCATTATAAACAAGTTGTAAAATTGTTCTTTCTTAGTCCAAATGATAGCAATACCCCTGTAGGATTAGGTAGAAACAAATTATTCATTACATTTTAAATCTCTTTACTACGTCCTAACTGTGTCCTGCTTCCTAAAGCATATGAAGAAATAATATTGCTCTAGAATGTATCACTTTGTTCTCCCATGAAAAAATTCAGTTTGTTAGTTACCTCTATTTTTGAACTAGTGAAACTGACCTACATATGTGATAAATACCGTAGTAGCTCGGACCCAAGGAGATATTTTTCTAAAATCAGTTTTCATTAAAGTACTTTCTACTTCCGTTATTGAATATGGTATCTCCTAAAATGTAAAAAACCCTGTAACTATGATGATAAACCATCTGCTCATCATAAACATGAGGCTTAACAAATAAGTAATACATGCTATATTTATTCAGGTGTCTATTGCTTAATTGTTAATTGTGAGCAGATTTATTGAATGCTTATTCTATTTTCTGCAGTTTACAATACAATAACTCTTTGAGTAAGTTGAAGTTTAATTGTGCAACAAATTTGTATTAGGGTACAATTTAAAGTGTTTTTCTCTATAGCCTTTTTTGACTGGGGAAACACAGGGTAATGTTAATTAGTACACTTTGTTCTTGTACTAGCTATGTTTCTATGAGATATGATGCCCTGTGTATCCCAGAGATGCTAGAAAACTTTGTTCTTTGCTCCTATTTGTGGGCTCTGTGTTTTTTTGTTTTGTTTTTTTTTAGAAAATGCACACAATAAAACATTCCTTGCTTGTTACTGTTTGCCTAATATCGCTTTTGTTGTAGTCAACCTGGACGTAGGGCAATAACAGTAGCAGCTATTTCTTCAGCACCCTCTGTGTGCTGGGTGCTTTCACTACATTATCTTAATCCTTGCAACACTTGCGAAACACATTATTCCTCCCATTTTACAGATGAGAAAACCAAGAGAATTCGTGTTATGAAGTCTATCTGTCTGACTTGAAAGCACATGCCTTCTTCCTGCCTCTGGCCTTAATGTGCTAGCATGTCATTTGTATTGTCTGTAAGGGAGGTGGGCATTACTATCTCTGCTGCTTGAGGTAGCAGTCAGCATAGTGCAGGGTCTTTAGGCTCTCTGACTACACAGTTCTGTCGAGTGATACCAAGCTCAAGCTCTACTTCTCAGCAGCTCAGTTTTGTGAGTGAACATGTGTGGTTCTGACTTAGGAAAACTGATACTCAACTAAACCAATAAGAGATTGATTTAAAAACCACAAAGGCAGTGAGTTGTGTGTTTTTCAAAATAGATGTAGCTTTCTTTTCTGTCATGATCAAAATAATATAATAAAAGGAAGAGAAAAAGATACAACCAAAAAGTATAAAGCAAGCTGGGTTTTTTTTTGTTTGTTTTGTTTTGTTTTTTGAGATAGAGTCTTGCTCTGTCACCCAGGCTGGAGTGCAGTGGTGCGATCTTGGCTCACTGCAACCTCCACCTCTGGAATTCAAGTGATTCTCCTGCCTCAGCCTCCTGAGTAGCTGGGATTACAGGTGCGTGCCACCATGCCTGACTAATTTTTATATTTTTAGTAGAGACAGGATTTCACCATGTTGGTCAGGCTGGTCTCGAGCTCCTGACCTCGTGATCCGCCTGCCTCAGTCTTCCAAAGTGCTGGGATTACAGGCATGAGCCACTGCGCCGGGCCCACAAGTTGATTTTAAAATCATGTAATCCTACCACCCGGAGAAAACACCATTAAACTTATCCTGCATATCTTCCCAATGTTTTTTTTAAATGTCTCCATACATCTGTAACACACACTTAGATTTTTTTTAAATGGGACCATACTTGTTTTTCCATCTGATACATTATGGATAGTTTGCCCATGTCAAAAAGTAGAGCTCCATGTTAGTATTTTTTATAGCTGCATGGTTGCAGTAGACATTCGCTCTTGACATCATCTGGGCACATGTTGGGATCACATGTCTCCAGTCAAGGTCAAGAAAGGCCCTTGTAACTTGCTTTGGAAAGCGAAAGGTGGGCAGAAGCTCTTTACTGCAGGTGAGAGGGTCTAGTACTATGACACTTTCTTCCATGCACCCATGAAGCATGTGTTGGTGAAGTGTGATGCTAAGTCATTCCACAGAGTGCAACCACTCTGGGCCTTTAGCGGACTTTGCATGATCGAGAAATAAATCTTCACTGTTTTAGTTCACTGAGGTAGGGGTGTGTGGTGTGTGTGTCAGGGGTGGGAGAGTGGCTAGGGATATGTGTGTGTGTGTCTTAACTACAGCATAATCCTAGCATGTATAGCAGTGTTCCATTGTCCTAATATATGGTTAAATCATTTATTTTACTAATCTCGTGATAAAATTAGATTATATATGTTTAGATTATCATTTTTATTAAAACACTAAATATTTTTTAAAATTTTAATTTAAAAACATACAAGCTCAGCATGCTTGTATGTTATCTTGCCCACTTTTCCAATTATATTCTGAGGATAAAGTCTTAAAAAGTGGGAATTGCCAAGTCAGAATATGCCTGTTATTAAGTTTTTATTGTTATTGCTAATATCCTCACACTATTGCCAAGATTTGAATGTGTGTCTTTGGAAAGGTAATAAAAAGGTATCTCTTAGTGTCTTAATTTATGGAATGGGAGTTAATTTACAGTGAAAATTATATCAGTTTCCCAAGTGGAAAACTGGAGATTCTGAGGTCAAAGTCCAGCCTCATTTTCTAGTAACCCTGTATTGCAAACCAATTATTCACTTCCTATATTCTCTAAAGAGCAGTGATTCTTAATTGGTGATTTATGATACCCTGTTTTCTTTATTTTGGAAAAAAAAATTTTTTAATTTTACTTTAAAGTTCTGGAATACATGGTCAGAACATGCAAGTTTGTCACATAGGTATACATGTGCCATGGTGGTTTGCTGCACCCATCACCCCATCATCTACATTAGGTATTTCTCCTAATCTTCTCCCTCCCCTAGCCCCAGCTCCCCAACAGGCCCCTGTGTGAGATGCTCCCCTCCCTGTGTCCATGTGTTCTCATTGTCCAACTCCCACTTATGAATGAGAACATGCAATATTTGGTTTTCTGTTCGTGTGTTAGTTTGCTGAGAATGATGGTTTTCAGCTTCATCCATGTCCCTGCAAAGGACATGAACTCATCCTTTTTTATGACTGCATAGTATTCCATGGTGTATATGTGCCACATTTTCTTTATCCAGCCTATCATTTGGGTTGGTTCCAAGTCTTTGCTATTGTGAATAGTGCTATAATAAACATACGTGTGCATTTGTCTTAATTTCTTCTAGAAAGCAAATTTTATTTATTTATTTTTTTGAGATGAAGTCTGGCTCTGTCACCCAGGCTGGAGTGCAGTGGCATGATCTCAGCTCACTTCAACTTCTTCCTCCCGGGTTTAAGAGATTCTCCTGCTTCAGCTTCCTGAGTAGCTGGGACTACAGGCACCCGCCACCACGCCTGACTAATTTTTGTATTTGTAATAGAGACAAGGTTTTACCATGTTGGCCAGGCTGGTCTTGAACTTCTAACCTCAAGTGATCTGCCTGCCTCAGCCTCCCAAAGTGCTGGGATTATAGGCATGAGCCATCACCCCTGGCCTAAGTTTTATCCAAAATAGATTAACATTAATGCACAGCAAAGAATGGAGAGGTATCCCAAAATCGAGCTAATAAATTTGAAAGAACTTGGGAATCAGTCTTCTAGAGTATGGCTGTTAAACCTATGATGCTCTTGAAGGACTTTGACTTAAATCCTCCCTTGTAACAGGGATTATCATCTGCACCTATACTATTGAGAGTAGCCAATAGCTTTGCAGACTCTACCGTGAAAATCAAACACAACTAATAAAAGTCACAAAACAATCACGTGATTTTAGTTTTTCAAAATTCCAGCTGTCATTCCTTTATTAAATAAATGTGATATTGAGTTTTGGCAAGATAATAGTAAATAACCATTTTAATAGCTGTAGATTTCTTTGGTTAATTCTGTGATACTAAGATTTGCAGGCTTGCATAATTTGTTAAATTCAAAATACCTTGGCCAGGCACAGTGGTTCATGCCCGTAATCCCAGCACTTTGGAAGGCCAAGGCAGGTAGATCACCTGAGGTCGGGAGTTCAAGACCAACCTGACCATCATTTTGAAACCTGTCTCTACAAAAATTAGCTAGGCATGATAACAGGTGCCTGTAGCCGTAGCTACTTGGAAGGGTGGGGTGGGAGAATCACTTGAACCTGGGAGGCATAGGTTGTAGTGAGCCGAGATTGCACCACTGCACTTCAGCCTGGGTGACAGAGTGAGACTCCATCTCAAAAAAAAAGAAAAAAAGGCTGGGCATGGTGGCTCACACCTGTAATCCCAGCACTTTGGGAGGCCGAGGCAGCTGGATCACGAGGTCAGGAGTTCCAGACCCGCCTGGCCAACATGGTGAAATCCTGTCTCTACTAAAAATACAAAAATTAGCCAGGCATGATGGTGGATGCCTGTAATCCCAGCTACTTGGGAGGCTGAGACAGGAGAATAGTTTGAACCTGGGAGGTGGAGATGGCAGTCAGCTGAGATCGTGCCACTGTTCTCCAGCCTGGGTGAGAGTGAGATTTGGTCTCAAAACAAAACAAAACAACCCTTAACTCAGAGAAAGGAAAATTATTTTTGAACAATTTCACATTTATTTAAATGGTCTTGTAGATCCACCGAATGCTTTAACTCTTGTCATGAGACTCGACCCATGCGTGATAATGGCCTGTAACCTGTGTTTCTGCTCTTACTTGGAAGCGTCTGGAAGATAGGGGCTGGTCTTTGTATGCTCAGTGTCCATCACACAAGACCTGCTTAGTCCCTGATCTTTAGACCTTTGATTTAGATCTTGTTTTTGTCATTTATTCAACATTGGAGAGCAAAACTGGATACATTTCTTTCCATGCTTTGAAAATGCCACATTTGACTGAATGTGTGGAAAATTCTGTTGTGTGCTTTTCCTCAAGCTGTTGGTGTTAGAGGAACTCACTAAGGAGCAACTTTTATAAGTAGGAACATCTGGTTGAATGAACCCACTGCGGTATTAAAAAGAGGAAGAAAGGGAGAGGAAAAAGAAAACGTATGGTCAGGCAGAAATTTGTTAATTTCTGGATTTACCTGTATAAAAACAATTCTTTGCTCAGGTGATTTGAAGACTTTATATCTAAGTTATTCATGTACTTTTATTTTTTGAGACAAAGTCTCACTCTGTCGCCCAGGCTGGAGTGCAGTGGCTCACTGCAACCTCTGCTTCCTGGGTTCAAATGATTCTCCAGCCTTGGCCTTCTGAGTAGCTGGGATTACAGACATGTGCCACCACACCAGGCTAATTTTTAATATTTTTAGTAGAGATGGTGTTTCACCATACTGGCCAAGCTTGTCTTGAACTCCTGACCTCAAGTGATCCACCCGCCTCGGCCTCCCGAGAACCCCTGGCAAATCACTGGTGTAAGTCCAAGAGTTCAAAAGCTGAACTTGGAATCTGTTGCTCGAGGGCAGGAGGCATCTGGCATGGGAGAAAGATGGAGGCCGGAAGATTCAGGCAGCCTAGTCCTTCCACGTTGTCTGCCCACTTTCATTCTAGCCACACTGGCAGCTGATTAGATGCTGCCCTCCCATACTGAAGGTGGGTCTGCCTCTCCCAGTTCACTGACTCAAAGTTACTCTCCTTTGACAAACCCTCACAGACACACCCAGGAACAGTAATTTATATCCTTCAATCCAATCAATTGATACTCAATATTAACCCTCACACCCCCTAACCAGTCTCCCTGTCCCTGCCCCTGCCACTATCAGCTTGTTTTCAATGCAGCTATCAAAACGTGACTCAAATCATGCCATTCCTGTACAAAAAAACCTTCACAGCTCCCATCCCATTCATAGAAGTTCAAGTCCAAAATGTCCATCATTCTTTCCCTGACATCTCCCACTACGGTCTCCCTGCTGACTCCTATCCAGCCACACAGTTCTCCATGTGATCCTCCCTCTAACTTCAATGAGGACAGGGAATTTGTGCATACAACAGCATGAGCACAGTGTCAGGCATGTAGTAGGTACTTAGTGCATAGTGATGCTTGTATGTGTATAATTTGGGTGCTATATGCATAAATGAAATTATGTGGATTTGCTTAGGGAGTGAGCCTGTAGCGAAAGTTTTCAATGGCTCTTCCCCCACTTCAGCCTCTCAAAGTGTTGAGATTGCAGGTGTAAGTGACGGCGCCCAGCCTGATTATACTTTTTAGATACAACACAATTCTGTTGTTGTTATAGAGACAGAGTCTCCTTATGTTGCCCAGGCTGATCTCAATCTCCTGGATTCATGCCTCCCAAAGTGCTGGGATTACAGGTGTGAGCCACCTCACCTGGCCAACACAATTTATTCACTGAAAAAATATTGAGGCCCAGTGCAGTGGCTCACCCCTGTAATCCCAGCACTTAGGGAGGCCAAGGCAGATCACCTGAAGTCAGGAGTTCAAGACCATCCTGGCCAACACGGTGAAACTCTGTCTCTGCTAAAAATACAAAAATTAGCCAGGTGTGGTGGTGCATGCCTGTAGTCCCAGCTGCTTGGGAGGCTGAGTGAGGAGAATCGCTTGAAACTGGGAGGCAGAGGTTGCAGTGAGCTGAGATTATGCCACTGCACTTCAGCCTGGGCAACAGAGCAAGACTCCATCTCAAAAAAAAAAAAAATTAGATCCTACTCTTGTGGACTTTACATTCTTTCAGACAGACAGTAAACAATAAACCTAACAAATAGATAAATTATACAGTATGCTAGGAGGTAGTGCATGTTATGGAGAAAAGATAAAGAGCGGATAACCAGAGATGGCGGTGGCTGGAGGGCAACTTGCCAAAATAAACTGAGCAATCAGAGTGATCATACACAGGAATTGGAAGGAGGGGAGGGAGATAGCTAAGTTGAAATGCAGAAAGACGTCCCAGGCAGAGAAAATAACAAGAACTAGGGCTTCAAGACATCAGTGAGCTTGATGCATCTGGGGGAGAGCAAGGAGACCAGAGTGGCCACTGCGGAGTGAGTGACAGGGAACACGTGAGCAAAGAAGGTCAGAACTCAGTGGGGGGCTGGGACACGTAGGGTGAGCCCTTGTAAAGATGATGGCTTTCACTAAAGAGAGAGATGGGAGCCACCAGAAGGCCTTGAGTACAGGTATGATGTGATCCGTCCTGTGTATTATTAGGGTCATTCTGTTTGCTGGGCTGTATGTTGTCTTCAGGGGCTCGTGTACATGGGCAGGGCGTGGGGCAGGGCGTGGGGCTGGGCCACAGAAGAGGCTGTAGAGTAACCACAGGGGCTCAGTCAAGGGCAGTGGTGGTGGAAGTGGTGAGAGTTAGTCATGTTTGGGATGTTTTTTGATGGAAGAGCCAGCATGATTTCCTGACGTCCTGGATGTGAGGTGCAGGAGAAATCAACGAATCAAAGAAGATGCCAAGCTTTGGCCTGAACAACGGGAAGGATGGAGCTGCCATCAGTTCAGAATTATGGTGGTGATCAGCTGTTATGCTGAAAAGGAGATGTTGTGCAACCCTAGTCAATGTTTGTACTAGGAAAAAAACCCAACATATTCAGAACTGACCGGATGCTCAGCCTATATACTCCATATGCACTTTTTTCTTTATCTCATAACGACATTCACGTATGAGCATAGATCTCTGTTTTCCAGACAAGGAAACTAAAGTTCAGTAAGGCTGAGGAACCTGCCCAACCTAGTCAGTGTAGAGCCAGGATTCAATTCCAGCCCTTGTTGGCTCCAATGTGCATTTATTCGTTCTGCTAGAGTACTCTAGAAACATTCTTTCTCAACTGGAATCTTATATGCTGGCACTCTTAGTATTTGTTGCCTTTTTTTTTTCTTTTTTTTTTGAGTTGGGGCTCTCACTCTGTCACCCAGGCTGGAGTGCAATGGTACAATCACAGCTCACTGCAGCCTCCAACTCCTGGTCTCAAGTGATCCTCCTGACTCAGCCTCCCAAGTAGCTGCGACTACAGGCATGCACCACCGTGCCCAGCTAATTTTTGTATTTTTTGTAGAGATGGGGCCTCCCTATGTTGCCCAGGCTTGTCTTGAACTCCTAACTTCAAGCAATCTTCGCACCCTGGCCTCCCAAGTGCTGGGATTACAGGTGTGAGCCATGTTGCCCAGCTTGCTTCTTTCTCATATATACTACTGTCTCTATATCAGTCAAAATTAATTATTGATTAATGGATGTCACTGCCTTCTGAATTTCCCTTCCCCCATGTCAATAGATACTTTAATATCTTCATATCTACAATCCACTTAATTGCCCATTTATTCAATTTGAATGGTCTCTTGTTTATGGTCTAATATAGCTTGAACACACTGCGACTTAAAACTGTTAAAGCCAGCTTGCTTTTTGCTTTTTGGTGCTGTCATTTTTAAATTGTAGATAAATAATTTCTAACGATAAGTATTTAAATAGCTATGGTTTCCAAGTACTGGTGTGTGAATGACCAACCTGTAGTTTACCTGTATTTTTGCTATGTTGACTTCTGAACCATTATATTTATTTTTTACGTCTGGACTTACAATAGCGACAGATGATCTGTTAATCAGGAATGCCAGATAAACTATGATTTTACATCTTGCTAAACTTCTATTATTGCATGGACATATTTAACAGAACAAAGATATTGATGAAGTCTGGAAATGCGAGCAGCTTAGGCCACGTGAATGAATGCCTTTGCCTGCTAACATCTTCAGCCTTGAGCATGTGTGGTGTGGGGTCGAGGAACTAGTCTGAAATACTTGGTTAGATGCCTTTATTGTCTATTGAGAAGAGGGGGCTACAGACATTTTATTATCCCATTGTAGGAAGCCATACCAAATATTTCATTTTAGAAGGGTGAATGTGGGCTGAGTGCGGTGGCTCATGCTTATAATCCCAGCACTTTGGGAGGCTGAGGTGGGAGGATGGCTTGACCCCTGGAAGTCGAGGCTGCAATGAGCCTAGATCACACCACTGCAATCCAGCATGGTGACAGAGTGAGACCCTGTCTCAAATTTTAAAAGAAAGAAAGAATAAATAGAAGAGCAGCATTGTCCACTGAGAGCTTCGTGATTAAGAAAGCCAGTAAGTATGTATAGTACTTCCTTTGGCATGTGGGCTACGTGCAAACTACAACTGCTCAGAACGCCTCAAGGCTTTCCAACCTTAGCTTTTTAGTTTCAATTATAACTTAAACTAAATGGAATCCTGTTCACCTTCAGTTACTCTCTGGTATTCTCAAATGGCACAAAACTTAAGGAGGCTCTGCCTCTCAGCATCCTGCAAGAGCAGGATTGATACCACTCAGCCTTGATTCCTTAAATTTTCCATCTTGATGGCCAGATGTTCCTCACCTTAATCCCAACCCTGAGTCACATTACCCTGATCTGCTTATCACAGTCTGAAACCACCCTGTTCATATTTACTAATATCAGTAAACTATTTGAGATGGAGTCTCTCTATGTTGCCCAGACTGGTCTCCAACTCCTGGGCTCAAGGGAATTAATCTCCCAAAGTGCTGGGATAACAGATGTAAGCCACCATGTTCAGCCCATAGTCTTTTATTTTGATATAGAGTCTTGCTCTGTCACCCCGGCTAGAGTGCAGTGCACAATCATGGCTTACTGTAGCCTTGACCTCCAAGGCTCAAGGCATCTCCTGACCTGAGCCTTGCAAGGAGCTGAGACTATAGGCACATGCCACCATGCTTGGTGATTTTCTAATTCCAGCATCCTTCTGCATATATTAGCTGCCTTCTGCTGTAAGAAGAGCTTTTTCTTTACCTCATCTGTGAGACATGGGTCTCACCAGCTATAGAAGTCTGACCTGCAGACTCTGACTCAATGAGGGATGAATGAATGCACTCTCACGCCATTACAGTGTTTCAAGTGGGCTAGGGATGGCCATTGGCTGCTTTGAGAGGGCAAAGTGCAACCAATCGACCCAGACCCTTTGTCTGTCCACACATTGATTCCCTTAAGGTTTTACAACAGAGGTTCTAAGTTAACACACTTGTGGATAATTAACGGTTAAGAGAATGGTTTTATGGCTGGTAAAAGCTTTAGGTTCTGGGGCCCAGAGTAAATACTGTTAACAGGTAATTCCCCTTTGATCTTCCCGAGAGCCACCTAGCACAGCATGAACATGAGTGAACAGTTAGTGTGGAGACAAATGAATGTGGGGTAAACAGACTTCAAGGCCTTTGATCATCTCTCTCTCTCCCTAATTTAAAGGATTGGCCGGCTGCCTTCGGCCTGCCCCAATAAAACCTTTTGGTCTTCCAAAGGTTTTATAGCAACACATCTGTTTGTTTATTTATAAATAAATAAATCCATATTGACCCATGAGTTTTTATTTTGCTCAATAGGTTATAATGCTTAACTATTACTATTTATTTTCTTGGTCAAATTGTTCCAAATTTTGCCAGTGGGAGCCCTTTCAAACTGGTGCCTTTGTCCTCTTGATGTGTCACTATCATTCTTCGAGCACTTCCTTGCTTTCTAGCACAAGGAGACACTTCAGTTTTTTTTTTATTGTACTCTCCTCATGCCATCTGTGGTATCTGCCATTTCTTCAAAAAGTTGTGGTTTCTTTCATGGTAATTAGAAACCAGATCCAGTGTGGGTGTGTTCACTGCTTCTGTGGTGGCTTTACTTCTAGGCCTTCTCAATGGAGAGAGCTTAGGAAATATTAATAGCTGTATATCTCTACACTTACAGATATACTTACACACACACATATACCTACATACCTGCACACACAGATGTGTGTTTCTATACCTCTATTCTGCATTCTTTGTAACTTTAATTCCAGTCTGGCACTGCAGGGCTCATATATCATCCTCCCTTTCCAGATTTATGACTCCCTTCTGCAACTGTGAGAAACCTATCTCCCATTATTCATAATAAATCTGTTTATTTGTTGAATCCTAGAATATACAGAAAATAGTTTCAGATCTCCCAATACATACCTCCAAGAAGAAGAGGAGAAAGAAGAGGAAGGAAGAGGTGGTGAAGGAGGAGGAGGGAAAACAGGAAGTTGTTTTCTTTTCTTTTTTTTTTTAAGATGGGGTTTCACCATATTGGTCAGGCTGGTCTCGAACTCATGACCTCAGGTGATCCGCCCACCTCAGCCTCCCGAAGTTCTGGGATTACAGGCGTGAGCCACCACACCCAGCAGGAAGTTGTTTTCTAATTCACTTTCAATATTTAGAATTATTCATCTTGGCCAGGTACAGTGGCTCACACCTCTAATCTCAGCACTTTGGGAGGCTGAGGCAGGTGGATCACCTGAGGTTAGGAGTTCAAGACCAGCATGGACAACATGGTGAAAAAAAAGGTGGAGGTTGCAGTGAGCTGAGATCACGCCACCACACTCCAGCCTGGGTGACAGAGGGAGACTGTCTCAAAAAAAAAAAAAAAAGTACATTTTAACGTAGGGTTATTTCAAATCTTTTTTTCTTTCTTTTTTTTTTTTTTTTGTTTTTGAGGAAAGATTCTGTTCTGTAGTCCAGGCTGGAGTGCAGTGGCATGATCTTGGCTCACTGCAACCTCTACCTCCTGGGCTCAAGTGATCCTTCCGCCTCAGCCTCCTGAGTAGCTAGTACTATAGGCCACCACACCCAGCTAGTTCTTTGTATGTTTTGTAGCGACAGGGTTTCACCATGTTGCCCAGGCTGGTCTTGAACTTCTGAGCTCAAGTGATCCACCTGTCTCGGGCTCCCAAAGTGCTGGGATTACAGGCGTGTGCCACTGTGCTTGGCCCTTCTTATTTAATTATGTTTAAAAAATGAAGTCCTAATTATGCAATGATGTAAAATGTGTGCCTGGTGTCTGAAAATGTGAGGTATATATCATTCACATGGCCCCTTACAAATTTTTTAGAAAAATTTTAACATCGTTTTACATAGAGTGAGATTATACTTGTGTGAATTTGAACCATTTAAAACTTTGGTAACATAATGGATGAAGAGTAAGAAGAAACTTTTATATATATTTTTAGATTTCAAATCTTCAAAGCCAGTGGACAAAGGTAGTTTTTTTAAAACAATCTAATGTCTTCTTTTAAAAAAACTAAAAATAAAAAAATTTGTAAATCTGGTGTTTTATATGTTGAAAGGTATTAACTAAGAAGAGTACACAATGAAGCACCTAATTGTGTTGAAAATGCAACTGCACATTTAGAAAATCTCCCTAGTTTGTGAAGTTGCTTCTGTGCTCTTATTTCAATTGCTCTTTAATCTCTCTAAACTGTTTCTGCATCTTAATGCATCCTGTGGAAGCTTCTAATTAAGTGCATGGTGCTGGATTTATTTACACCTATTGCCCAAGTCTCAAAACCAAGTCACAGCAGGATCCATGAAAGCAGTTACATCTCAGACAATAAGACACCATTACAGAATTTATTCCAGTGTTTACACTCGTGTCTAGAAGCCAAATACTGAAAACAACATAAAAGGAAGTGTGTGTGCTTTGAATACATCCTGAAGCCTACTTAACTTTTTTTTTTCCCCCCCATCAGGGGCCTTATTAGAGTTAATTTAGTGAACAGCAAAAAAACATGATTCGATATATTCTTCCAGGCATCTCTGAAGAAGTGAAGGAAATTGGTTATTACCTAAAGCCAATTGGTGATTTCAACAAAGTCAAGTTAAATGATAGGGCATTGAAGATACAGAGTGCCTAAGAAGACATGTATTTATTCATTTGTTCATCCACTTATTGATTCAGATATCCTCTTCACATTTTTAGGTGCTGGCACTAATTTAAGCAAAACACTAGAGATACAGCAGTTGCCTCCTGGACATTACATTGCAATATAAAGAAATGAAACGGAAATGTAGCTGAAACTCTGGTGTCAAGTGACAACTCATAATCTATTTACATCTTAATAAAAATTCCAAAGTCTTTGAGGAAGATACAGGATTTCATAAGAAGGAAAAGTCCATCTTCCTGAGAAACTTTAGTTAATTAGAGATGACTCCTTAGGTGAGTGGGGATTATTGAACAGAACATGGAAACTGTTAAAGACCAGTTAGATGGATGGGTGAAGAGGCCCTGGGGGTTGTGTCAGTCATTCTAAGATTTATTCAAGAGAAACCAAGCAAAATAGTGAAACAAGCCACTGTGGAGGTAGGGTCCATATGGTTTGTACAGGAGGATAAAAGGTTTAGAGGGAAAAGGAGAAGGCTTTCCCTGCTTCATCCTATAGGCATTTTGGCTAAAGAGACATGATTGAAAAAGAAGTGGCTGATGCCCTAAGTGGGGAGGATAGTGAGAAGAGCTGGCTATGGTCTCGCTTGGGTTGGATTGTCTGTGTCCTGGGTCCTTTCCTTTCCTCTTCTCTCTTTCCTTTTCTTTCTCCTTACTTTCCTCTTTCCTTTCTCTTTCTTTCCTTCTATCTTTCCCTTCCCTTTTCTTTTTCTTCCCTTCTCCTCTTCCCCTCCCCTTTCCTTTCCTGTCCGTTCACGTCCTCATTTTGGTAGAACACCTCCAATAAACTTCATTTCCCCTTTCCTTTCCTGTCCGTTCACGTCCTCATTTTGGTAGAACACCTCCAATAAACTTCATTTTGTTTGTTTGTTTCTGAGATGGAGTCTCGCTCTGTCACCAGACTGGAGCGCAGTGGCGCCATCTCGGCTCGCTGCAATCCCCACCTCCTGAGTTCAAGTGATTCTCCTGACTCAGCCTCCCCAGTAGCTGGGATTACAGGCACCCGCCATCACACCCAGCTAATTTTTGTATGTTTAGTAGAGACTAAAAATACAAAATTAGTCTTTTGTTTCACCTCGTTGGCCAGGATGGTCTTGATCTCTTGACCTCGTGATCACCCGCCTTGGCCTTCCAAAGTGCTAGGATTACAGGCGTGAGACACTGCGCCTGGCCTTCCATAAACTTCTTAAGGAAGAATGCCTGGGAGATGATTATGTTTTTAGTCTGTGATTTGGTTAGGCTTTTTTCCCCACCCAAATCTCATCCTGAATTGTAATCCCCGTAATTCCCACATGTCAAGGGAGAGACCAGGTGGAGGTAATTGGATCATGGGGGTGGTTTCCCCCATGCCATTCTTGTGATAGTGAGTTCTCATGAGATCTGATGGTTTTATAAGGTGCCCTTCCCCCTTCACTTGGCACTTCTCCTTCCTGCCACCTTGTGGAGAAGGTGCCTTTGTTCCTTTTCACCTTCCACCATGATTGTAAGTTTCCTGAGGCCTCCTCAGCCACGCTGAACTGTGAGTCAATTAAACCTCTTTCTTTTATAAATTATCCAGCCACAAACAGTTCTTTATAACAGTATGGAAATGGACTAATACAGTCTGTGTGTCAGATATATTTTCCATTGTATGTTAAAAAATAAATGACTAGCCAGGCATGGTGGCACATGTCTGTAATCCGAGCTATGTGGGAGGCTAAGGCACAAGAATTGCTTGAACCTGTGAGGCAGAGGCTGCAGTGAGCCAAAATTGCACCACTGAAGTCCAGCCTGGGCCATAGAGTGAGACAGACTCTGTCTCAAAATAAACAAATAAATAAAATTAAATTAAATAAAAAGGCCATGCATGGTGGCTCACACCTGTAATCCTAGCATTTTGGAAGGCTGAGACAGGTGGATCACCTGAGGTCAGAAGTTCGAGACCAGCCTGGCCAACATGGTGAAACCCTGTCTCTACTAAAAATACAAAAATTAGACAGGCATGGTAGCAGTTGCCTGTCATCCCAGCTACTTAGGAGGCTGAGGCAGGAGAATCGCTCGAACCTGGGAGGCAGAGGTTCCAGTGAGCCAAGATTGTGCCATTGCACTCTAGCTGGGTGACAAAAGTGAAACTCCATCTCAAAAAAAAAAAAAAAATATATATATATATGTGTGTGTGTGTGTGTGTGTGTGTGTATATGTGTGTGTGTGTGTGTGTGTGTGTGTGTGTGTGTGTATATATATATGTATGTATTTGCTGTCAGCCTATAATTTTAGATTGTGTTCGAGGCTAAGCCTGTCTGGATGCAAAGTTGGGCACCTTTCTTTACAAGCAGGCTG